>JASAMZ010009256.1:0-20909 GCA_030248115.1 Linhomoeus sp. GSCO2_2 | reverse complement strand
TTGCTCTTCCACTGTCCGGCTGCGGAACAATTTAACGGTATCTGTTTGCGCCTGAAATTCAAACCTAAGGTATGTATGTTGTGCGTAAACGGCTTTTGGATTAGATAATACAGGCTTCCAACGGCCAACCCCAGCTCATCAGAGGTCATCATATCAATAGTAGAAAATGACCACACGCAGACAGACAAAGGAGCAGCTACACACATACCCTACGTAAGTGCACGATTCTATAGACGTATACCAAGTATTTGTATAGTACGTCCACAAGATGGCAACGTACAACCGACCCATCATCAGAGATTGTCACCAACAGAAGAAAGTGCCTGCATGAAGACAATAGCAGCTGCATGCCTATCTAAGTGCATATCTGTGATTTTACAGACCTACAGGCACGGATCCAGGGGGGGGGGGCCAGGGGGGGCGGGGGGGGCCGCCCCCCCCCCCCCCCCAGAGCCCGGGCTGTAGTCCTGGGCGGGCCCTTGAAAATTGGAAGTAAAGGCCCACAAACGCAAAAGTTGTCGCCTGCTGCGCTTAGAAATGGTAAAAATTTCGCCTGCGGCGCTTAGGAATGGCAGATTTTCGTCTGTGGCAATTAGAAATGGCAAAATTTTCGCCTGCGGCGCTTAGAAATGGCAAAATTTTCGCCTGCTGCGCTTAGAAATGGCAAAATTTTCGTCTGTGGTGATTAGAAATGGCAAAATTTTTGCCTGCGCCGCTTAGAAATGGCACAAATTTCGCCTGCGGCGCTTAGAAATAACAGATTTTCGTCTGTGGCGATTAGAAATGGCAAAATTTTCGCCTGCGGCGCTGCATAAGAGAATTTATAAAAGTGTATACATTTGGGCCCCCCTACAGAAAAATCCTAGATCCGTGCCTGCAGACCTATCTACTGTGTTTGCATTGGGCCTCCATCTAACAACCAATCAATCTCTCAATCCCTCTTCTTGTCCCCTCCCTTGGCCACGATATCATCCCAATCAGGGTAGACCCTGGTCTTGACTCGATCCAAGTAGGCCTTCACATTGGGAGTCTCATTGATCAGGCGGTGCATTGGGGAGTCGCTGGGGAAGCTGCCCAGATAGTAAATGCTAGCCAGGTGGGCGAAGACGGCGCAGTCTATCTTTAACAGAAAAATAATGTGCAAATGATTTTAACATTGTAAAAAAATGATCACCAACGCTTTTGGGCTGGTCTCCCAGAAAGAAGGGCTGGTCGCCCAGCATGGTTGACAGGGCGAACATGTACTCCTTGGCTGAATGACGACGCAGTAAGGCTACAGTAGGGGGGAGATTCAAATACGCATCTCTTCTAACCAGCTTCGACGACTCCTTCCTCGTTCAAGCGGTGGCCGCCCACGCCCATGGTTTCCACGACACTCTTCGCCTGCAATGACGCCAGTGTAATCAGGTACTGCATTTTGTTATTTCAGTTAAAATAACTCAAATAAAACCAACCCGACCCATTTCTTAACGAATCCCTTCACTAGAGGACGCAAGTAATCCATCCACCATAAGCCGAGTACGTCGGCGCACATGTAGCCCTCGGGATTACGGTAGAGACGACAGTAGGCGTTGAATCTGAAGGATTACTTTCAATCAATACTGGTAGGTACTATTACTTCTGTAACACATTGGGCGGCGCATACTGTATATTACACCTAGGAATATCGCAAATACCCTAACTACACAAACTAGACTTCAAGCGGAAGCCGACAAGACCAAAACAAACTTTCCATGCGAAGACTGCGTTGACATTGTCCAACATTGACCAATCGCAAAACAAGGATTAAACTGGACTACCACTCACGCCCAGAAAGGCTTCTCGAGCAGCTCGCGAATGAGGATGGTGATAGCCTTGTCCTTGTCAGTGTCTCCCTCCATGTCCTTCTTATCAAAGACCTCTGTCAGATGGCGAATTATCAGTGTGGAGTCGTGATAGTGCTTGCCGTTCAGCTCCACGAATGGCATCTTGCCCTCACGAGAGCGTAGGCGATGGCTCTCTACGATCTAAGGAGAATTCAAAGAGTGATCGAAACTGGGTTTGCGTCGTAGGACTTTCCAAAAGTCATTCGTCTAGACTTCGCGAACCAAATGTTGCCTGTACTCGCAGCCCCACCCTAATTCTTGTGTAACTCGTACACACAGGTACGTATTTTGTCGAGCTCACCAACACACAGCATTGATGCAGAACTATATGTACTTCCACTGCACCTCATGTTTCACTCCCGTCAGTCGAAGCCAAGTCTCAACTTTGAGGCAATAGGGCGACAAATTGGGCACGTATCTCGGCCTTGGGAACTGATAGAGGCAGACCACATCCTTTTCCCAGTTCTGCTTGTGAATTGGGGGCTCTTTTGACTTCCCAGAAAACAGCCAACTTTTGAGTACGAATCTCCACAGGAGATACAGCACCAACACTGCTCCAATACACTGGATTGTGCAGGGGAGGTTGGTGACTGCTTCCAGCACGGTCGAGCGAGAGGCTGGGAATTCACGAGCAATGTTTTGCACTTCAAAAAGCAGGACACACGCTACCAATCAGGCAGTCACGGAGGGTGAACCCATCCCAAAATTGGCCAAGCAAAACAAGCGATCTTCATTACAAACAGCCATTTTCAAAGGAGATATGTAAGCAGAACAGACTCGAAAGGAACACAAACGAAGTGCGAATCTTATCCTGCGATTGTGATTACTCGACGCTGTAGCAACACTCTACATACATACACCATAGTGGGGAACCACTTG
This sequence comes from Linhomoeus sp. GSCO2_2, assembly GCA_030248115.1. NCBI lineage: Eukaryota > Metazoa > Nematoda > Chromadorea > Monhysterida > Linhomoeidae > Linhomoeus > Linhomoeus sp. GSCO2_2. Next base: position 18,165 of record JASAMZ010009256.1, on the reverse strand, counting down.
GCAGATGTCCTTTTTACGGCGTACATAGGTACATGCGCGTCGTACATAGTTTGACCGATGCGCATGCATGTGTGTACTGTGGTACCTACGTATTCAACCTCTACAAAGCGCCATAAAGACTCTAGCTCTTCCTTCAGAATCCCAATCAATGGCTCAATCCGTCTTCTTATCTCCTCCCTTGGCCACGATATCATTCCAATCTGCATAGACTCTGGTCTTGACCCGATCCAAGTAAGCCTTCACATTTGGAGTGTCATTGATCAAACGGTGCATTGGTGAGTCGTTGGGAAAGGTGGGCAGATTGTAGATGCTGGCCAGGTGGCCGAAAATTGAGGCGTCGATCTGCAATAGAAATAATCCCATGCAATGGAAATTTCCATTTGAGAAAAATGACACTCACACTCTTGGGTTGGTCCCCCAGAATGAAGGGCTTGTCGCCCAGCATGGTAGACAGGGCGAACATGCACCCCTCGGCTGAATATGCGATTAGTAGGAAAATTGAAAGGTCAACATTCCAATAAACACCAGCTCATTAGTCATTACCCTCTTTGATCAGTCCCCCTTCATTCATGTGGTGCCCACCCACGCCCATGACTTCCACGACATTCTTCGCCTGCAATGACGCCAGTGTAATTCAGTACTGCCTTTTCCTTTCAATTGCTATGAGTCGACTTTACGTAACCCAGTTCTTGAAATATCCCTTGAATAGAGGACGTGCATAGTCCATCCACCACAGGCCGAAAACGTCGCTGCTCATGTAGCTCTCTGGGTTGCGGTAGATGCGGCAGTAGGCGTTGAATCTACAAAAGGCACTTTGGTACTTGTGCTATTTGTGTACTTCCATACCTTTACTAAGCTGTCAAGTTTCAGGCAGCTAGACGTTTCAACTGGTTAAACGAACAAGCTGTGTGTGTAAAAAGTTCAACCTATACTTTGCGTCTGCCAAATCTTGGTGAACAGTGCAGTGAACTTTGTACACATCGTTAGCCGCATCTGGAGAAAGTGTCTTGAGAATGTGTACCTTAATGCCAAGTGCAGCTATCCCCACGATACGGTTGTCTGTACAGCTGATCTGAAGCTCAGTGATATCGCCGCGTTCGCTATATGTTATCGGCATGATACGACGCCGTTTCTCTGATGTTTCCTGCCTGTGTGAAAACGTCACGTCCAACAAAAAAACTTGCCAAACGTTTGGTGCGAGCGAATTCCTGTGTTCGGCGTACGCGTTTCTGTTTCCGAGTGCACATTCATCAATAAACAGCTGTTCTGGCTATCAGACGAAAATGTCGATTTTGACATTTATTTAAAATTTTAATTCTAAAAATCTCGACATTGGAATTTATTAAAACAGTAAAACTATGCCACAAATTCTTATTGGCACACGGTCTTACCATGTCTGCGTTCAAATTCGTCAAAAAACGACGTTCTATTTTTGTCGATTTATGAAATTTTGATATATAATCGCGTATTTTACCGAATTCTGCATTTGCAAAAATTTTATTTTGTGTTACAAATTATCCGTTGGCTATGTCCTTGCCATTTCTAAAGAAATTTCACCTCTAGCTTATCAGACGAAAAAGTCGACTTTCGACATATTCGTATTTTAATCGAAAATATCTCAAAATTGCGATTTATAAAAACTGCAAAACTATGTCACAAATTCTTATTGACATACGGCCTTACCATTTCTGCATTCACATTCGTCAATAAATGACGTTCTATTTTTGTCAATTTACGAAATTTTGACAAATAATCGCATATTTCTACTAAATTCCACATTTGCAAAAAATTTCTTTTGTGTTACAAATTATCCGCGGTGCCATTCCTGAAGAAATTTTGCCGCTAGCGCATCAGGCGAAAAAGTCGATTTTCGACATTTTTGTGTTTTAATTCTAAATATCTCGAAATTGGAATTTATTAAAACAGTAAAACTATGCCACAAATTCTTATTGACACTGGGTCTTACCATGTCTGCGTTCAAATTCGTCAAAAAACGACGTTCTATTTTTGTCGATTTATGAAATTTTGACATATAATCGCGTATTTTACCGAATTCTGCATTTGCAAAAATTTTATTTTGTGTTACAAATTATCCGTTGGCTATGTCCTTGCCATTTCTGAAGAAATTTCACCTCTAGCTCATCAGACGAAAAAGTCGATTTTCGACATATTCGTATTTTAATCGAGAATATCTCAAAATTGCAATTTATTAAAACTGCAAAACTATGTCACAGATTCTTATTGACATACGGCCTTACCATGTCTGCATTCACATTCGTCAATAAATGACGTTCTATTTTTGTCAATTTACGAAATTTTGACAAATAATCGCATATTTCTACTAAATTCCACATTTGCAAAAAATTTCTTTTGTGTTACAAATTATCCGCGGTCTATGCTCTTTCCATTCCTGAAGAAATTTTGCCGCTAGCGCATCAGGCGAAAAAGTCGATTTTCGACATTTTTGTGTTTCAATTGTAAATATCTCGAAATTGGAATTTATTAAAACAGTAAAACTATGCCACAAATTCTTATTAACACAGGGTCTTACCATGTCTGCGTTCAAATTCGTCAAAAAACGACGTTCTATTTTTGTCGATTTATGAAATATTGACATATAATCGCGTATTTTACCGAATTCTGCATTTGCAAAAATTTTATTTTGTGTTACAAATTATCCGTTGGCTATGTCCTTGCCATTTCTGAAGAAATTTCACCTCTAGCTCATCAGACGAAAAAGTCGATTTTCGACATATTCGTATTTTAATCGAAAATATCTCAAAATTGCAATTTATTAAAACTGCAAAACTATGTCACAGATTCTTATTGACATACGGCCTTACCGTTTCTGCATTCACATTCGTCAATAAATGACGTTCTATTTTTGTCAATTTACGAAATTTTGACAAATAATCGCGTATTTCTACTAAATTCAACATTTGCAAAAAATTTCTTTTGTGTTACAAATTATCCGCGGTCTATGCTCTTTCCATTCCTGAAGAAATCTTGCCGCTAGCGCATCAGGCAAAAAAGTCGATTTTAGGCATTTTCATATTATAATTGTAAATAACTCGAAAATGCGAAATTAGCAACAGAAACGGACATCGGATCCGTACTCAGCGACCTTGACTCTACTTGACCACATATGCCACATATCTTACTTTTGTGCGACGGACAGACACACAGACACACAGACAGACATTGTCATCCGTATCATGGTTGGCGCGGCAGCGCCAAACCATAATATGTTCCATCCAGGCCGCGCGCACCTTTTCCCATCGTCACGATGTTTGTTTCTCGGGCTGTACTAAACGGAATCGGCTGAAATTTGGTACACTAAAGGACTTTATCATAAACAGATTAAATTCCAAATTTGGTGAAAATCGGTTAAGTGTAGCGAAAGTTACAGGCGCAAAAAGGATCGCGGCGCGTTTCTTGTCCCACGGGCGGGGGGTGAATTCTTCTCCGTCTCCTCCTCCTTCTTCTCCTCCTTCACGTCACGCTCTAACGGCCATCAATCAGGATCTCGTCCAGTCGCCTTTCATTCTTCCCACCGATGGTTGCGCGCATATAACACCAACCCCCGAAGTGCACCCGCTTGTTCAGGAGGCCCTGCATAGGTGTCCCAAAATTGTCCTGTTTAGTTTTGTGCGTGCCTCAAAGTGCCCCCGCTCGATCAGGAGGCCCTGCATAGGTGTCCCAAAATTGTCCTGTTAAGTTTTGTGCGTGCCTCAAAGTGCCCCCGCTCGTTCAGGAGGTCCTGCATATGTGTCCCAAAATTGTCCTGTTAAGTTTTGTGCGTGCCTCAAAGTGCCCCCGCTCGTTCAGGAGGCCCTGCATAGGTGTCCCAAAATTAACCTGTTAAGTTTTGTGCGTGCCTCAAAGTGCCCCCGCTCGTTCAGGAGGCCCTGCATAGGTGTCCCAAAATTGTCCTGTTTAGTTTTGTGCGTGCCTCAAAGTGCCCACGCTCGATCAGGAGGCCCTGCATAGGCGTCCCAAAATTGTCCTGTTAAGTTTTGTGCGTGCCTCAAAGTGCCCCCGCTCGTTCAGGAGGTCCTGCATATGTGTCCCAAAATTGTCCTATTCGCTTTGTGCGTGCCTCAAAGTGCCCCCGCTCGTTCAGGAGGCCCTGCATAGGTGTCCCAAAATTAACCTGTTAAGTTCTGTGCGTGCTTCAAAGTGCCCCCGCTCGTTCAGGAGGCCCTGCATAGGTGTCCCAAAATTGTCCTGTTCGCTTTGTGCGTGCCTCAAAGTGCCCCCGCTCGTTCAGGAGGCCCTGCATAGGTGTCCCAAAATTGTCCTGTTCGCTTTGTGTGTGCCTCAAAGTGCCCCCGCACGTTCAGGAGGCCCTGCATAGGTGTCCCAAAATTGTCCTGTTCGTTTTGTGCGTGCCTCAAAGTCCCCCCGATCGTTCAGGAGGCCCTGTATACTTGTCCCAAAATTGTTCTACTTGTTTTGTGCGTGCCTCAAAGTGCCCTCGCTCGTTCAGGAGGCCCTGCATACGTGTCCCAAAATTGTCCTGTTCGTTTTGTGCGTGCCTCAAAGTCCCCCCGATCGTTCAGGAGGCCCTGCATACTTGTCCCAAAATTGTTCTACTTGTTTTGTGCGTGCCTCAAAGTGCCCCCGTTCGTTCAGGAGGCCCTGCATACCTAGGTGTCACAAAATTGTCTTGTTTGTTTTGTGCGTGCCTCAAAGTGCCCCCGCTCGTTCAGGAGACCCTGCATATGCGTCCCAAAATTGTCCTGTTCGTTTTGCGCGTGCCTCAAAGTGCCTCCGCTCGTTCAGGAGGCCCTGCATACGTGTCGCAAAATTGTTCTACTCGTGTTGTGCTTGCCTCAAAGTGCCCCCGATCGTTCAGGAGGCCTCGCATAGGTGTCCCAAAATGTCCTGTTAAGTTTTGTGCGTGCCTCAAAGTGTCCCCGCTCGCTCAGTAGGCCCTGCATAGGTGTCCCAAAACGTTCTACTCGTTTTGTGCGTGCCTCAAAGTGCCCCCGCTCGTGCAGGAGGCCCTGAATAGGTGTCCCAAAATTGTCCTGTTCAGTTCTGTGCGTGCTTCAAAGTGGCCCCGCTCGTTCAGGAGGCCCTGCATAGGTGTCCCAAAATTGTCCTGTTCGCTTTGTGCGTGCCTCAAAGTGCCCCTGCTCGTTCAGGAGGCCCTGCATACGTGCCCCAAAATTGTCCTGTTTTGTGCGTGCCTCAAAGTGCCTCCGCTCGTTCAGGAGGCCCTGCATACGTGTCGCAAAATTGTTCTACTCGTGTTGTGCTTGCCTCAAAGTGTCCCCGATCGTTCAGGAGGCCCTGCATACGTGTTACCAAATTGCCCTGCTCGTCCCGTACGTTACCCAAATATGTCAAACTCGTACGAGAGCCTTTACAGTCGTGTCTCAAGGTGGCCTACATCGGTAACGTGGTTGATTGGCTCCGCCAATCAAAAAGTAAGAGTATTTCATGTAAAATGCCCAAGGGCAGAAAGAGGAATATGTTCCAAGTATGAAGCATGTAAAAGTAAGAGTATTAAACGATATTCCTATGGTGTAGCAAATGCGGCGCTTTGCGCCGCCCACCAATTTGTTAAAGAAAGAATAGTACCAGTATTGATTGAAAGAAAGCATTTTCGACTAAAATCATCCACACAAACTGCGCAAAGGTCACAACGACACGCGGTAACATATTCGGCACACCCTAGCGTGTCGTTGTGACCTTTGCGCAGTTTGTGTGGATGATTTTTGTCGAAAATGCTTTCTTTCAATCAATACTGGTACTATTCTTTCTTTAACAAATTGGTGGGCGGCGCAAAGCGCCGCATTTGCTACACCATAGGAATATCGTTTAATACTCTTACTTTTACATGTTTCATACTTGGAACATATTCCTCTTTCTGCCCTTGGGCATTTTACATGAAATATAATATACACCTCGCCGCGCTGAGGCGCGGCGAAAAAGTGGACAAGCCTGGCTCTCACTTTCTGCGATGCGGTGTTGGCAAACATAAAGTATGTACAGCAGCCCAACAGGACTTGTCACAACGTTGAGCGTGCAAATTTCTAAAGTGCTTACGCCAAGAAGGGCCGCTCGATCAGCTCGTGAACCAGAATCGACGCAGCCTTGTCCTTATCAGTGTCACCCTCCATGTCCTTCTTATCAAAAGCCTCTGTGAGATGTCGAATGATCAGTGTGGAGTCGTGATAGTGCTTGCCATTCAGCTCCACGAACGGCATCTTGCCCTCGCGAGAGCGAAGGCGTCGACTCTCGACAATCTGTAAAGGGATTCACATAAATAATATGGGGTGTTCCAGAGTGAGTTGAGGAGCCTCGCAGCAGTTGAGTCTTGGACGAAAAGCGAAATTAGGTACCGGGTTTTTCCGAAAAGAACACCATGGTGTTGTGTTCGGTTTTTGGAAGTATTGTCCTGTTCAGTTGGGATCCAAATAGATCACTAGGGTGCTATAAACGGAAAGTCAGTTTCCTCTGTTCTGGTTGCTCAGATTTATTGGCCTTGCTAACAGAGAAAATTCTGTGGTGAAAGTGAATGCTATCGCAACAAGAAGTAAACAAAGAGGTAAACGGCTCTTTTGTCATGTTTGTGGGCAGCAACTACGTTCTCTTAGTCTGCAATTACCTGCTGTTCTATAATAAAATCAAACAAATTACCAAATCGGCAAAACGAATAGCAGAGAATAGCCTCACGCGCAATCCAAGAACTCAAAATACAGCCTTTGCTGCCTCTAACATGAGAACTTCCACGCAAAATGTCGTCGCCAAATAGAACACCATGGTGTTATATTCGGAAAGAAATCTTAGCACCTGGGGGTGTTGTATTCAGGGTGGGGCTCTCATTGTGAAAAACCCGGTACGTGTACAAGTTTAGGCATTCATACGAACTTGGAGAATGGATGGACTGGAAGTATAGTCTGCCTTGGTAGAACGTTGCTTCGAGAACTACGTACTTACATAGTATATTTACTCATACTGCACTGCTCGTTCCTCCCCTAAACATATGAAGTACGTATGCACGTTTGATAACAAACAATCTGCCTATCATGTATACATAGTAGCACTGGTGCCAAATCAGTTCTCTTGTTGCCGTACCTCATATTTCACTCCTGTCAGCCGAAGCCAAGTCTCAACTTTGAGGCAATAGGGTGACAAATTGGGCACGTATCTCGGCCTGGGGAACTGATAGAGGTAGACCACATCCTTTTCCCAGTTCTGCTTGTGAATTGGGGGCTCGTTTGGTTTCCCAGATAATATCAACCTTTTGAGAACGAAGGCCCACAAAAGATACAGCCCCAACACTGCCCCAATGCACTGGGCGCAGCACGGAAGGCCTGAGATTGCTTCCAGCATGGTGGAGATAGGCTGGCAATTCACGCGAAATGTCTTAGACTTCATCAAACTGTACGCACTACTAATCAGGTAGTCAGAAGGGTGAAACCTTCCCTCAGTTTGATCATACGAGCTAATCTTCTCATTGGGCGGTCACTTTCGAAGAAGGTGTGAGCAGAACAGACTAGAAAGGAACAATCTGAAACGGAAACTCAAGAACCATCATCAGCAATTGCGCATTTTGGTTAGTCGACATTGATAATGAGCAACAGCAACTAACCACTCTGACCAAGCCGTTGATATTACAATGGAGTAGTATGTAGGTCACAATTATGTACCTATTCACCCCTTACGTGAGCATACATAACATAACATACCCTTACAAGACTGCCTCCATTCTGAATCACTACAACTGAGTCACTCAATCCTTCTTCTTATCTCCTCCATTGGCCACGATGTTATTCCAATCTGGATACACTGTCGCTTTGATTCTATCCAAGTAGGCCTTCACATTGGGAGTGTCATTGATCAGGCGGTGGATGGGAGAGTCGCTTGGGAAGGTGGGCAAATAGTAGATGCTAGCCAGGTGGCCAAAGACTGTGGCGTCTATCTGTAGTTTCGCAATACTAGAGCGCACCAATCTACATATAGACAAAGATATGTGTAAGAGGAAAGCGACAACTAACACTCTTGGGATGGTCTCCCAGAAGGAAGGGCTTGTCGCCCAGCATGATGGACAGGGCGAACATGTACTCCTCGGCTGAACATGCCAGTGTTTGGTTACTGTAGTTCACACATTCAACGCGACGATAGAAAATACAACACTCCACCAGCTTTGGTCAGCTCCTCCTCCTGCAAGTGATGGCCGCCCACGCCCATGACAGCTACCATCTCCTCGACCTGTGCATTGCAGAGGTGACGCTAGAGGAATACTCACTGAATTACTACTGCAAGCCATGAGTGCCGCAGTACCCGTCGGCGCATGTATCCCTTCGTCAGGGGTCGTAGATACTCCAGCCACCAGAGCAGAGACCCACGGCCTTCACGTAACTCTCCATGTCGCGGCAGAAACGACAGAAGACGTTGAAACTGCAAGCGTACTGGATTCTGCCGAAAAGAACACAACCCTGAATAGAACACCAGATTTCTTTTCGAATATAACACCATGGTGTTCTATATTTGGCGATGACGTTTTGCTTCAAATTGCTCATGTTAGCAGTACATAAGCTAAATTTTGAGCTCTTGCGTTGTGCGTGAGGCTGTTCTTTGTAATTTGTTTTGCCGATTTGGTAATACTGCCTCATTCTGCCATAGAGCAGCAGGTAATTGAAAACCTAGACGGTGTAATTGCCGCCCAAAATATGTCAAAAAATTTATACTTTTTTACTTACTTATTGTTGTGTTATCGTGCGCTTTCTCTACCAGAATTTCCTGTTAGCACGACCGATAAATCCGATCATCCAGAATAGAGAAAATTGACTTTCTGTATAAAGCACCCTGGTGGTCTATTTGGAGCCCAACTGAGCAGGGGTGTTCTTTTCAGAAAACCCGGCAGGATGGTGGTTGTAGAGCATTGGGGCTGACTATGTATAGTCTGTTCCTTATTATCAGGCACTCAATTGTGGCTACTGATTGCACTGGTCTTCTTTATCACTCACGTCCAGACAGGCTTCTCTATCATCTCCTGAATAAGAATAGATATGGCCTTATCCTCATCAGTGTCGCCCTCCATGTCCTTCCTATGAAAGGCCTCTGTCAGATGGCGAATAATCAGTGTGGAGTCGTGATAGTGCTTGGCGTTCAGCTCCACGAATGGCATCTTGCCCTCACGAGAGCGTAGGCGCATGCTCCCAACGACCTGTGAAGAACTGATGGATCAGAGTTCGGAGTAACGAGTTTCGAGTGAACCCAGGAAATGGGGAAATTCGTGAACTACCGATTACGCACAAATTACAGCCTCTTGATTCGTTGAATTAACACCCACCCACCCCCCCCCCCCCCCCGAATACGCCCACACTCCACCCCTCCAATAAGCGGCCCTGTAAAGCCAGGGTAGAAATATGCAATCAAAGGCGTTATTGGAGTATTTTGTGGTATGTTTGGCTATCTAGATTTATTCCATTCATTTTGGTAGCGTATGGCAAAAGCTGTTGAAAGCAAAGTATGGTCACAGGCATGCACATCACTGGTGCAAAATCAGTCCTTCTAGCCTGCTACTGTACCTCATATTTCACCCCTGCCAAGCGAATGCCAAGTCTCAACTTTGAGGCAATAGGGTGACAAATTGGGCACGTATCTCGGCCTGGGAAACTGATAGAGGTAGACCACATCCTTCTCCCAGTTCTGCTTGTGAATTGGGGGCTCTTTTGATTTCCAGAAAATATCAGCCTTTTCACTATGAAGGTCCACAGGAGATACAGCACCAACACTGTCCCAATACACTGGACGCAGCATGGAAGGCTGCTGACTGCTTCCATCATGGTGGAATGGGGAGGCTGGGTAGTTCTCTCTCTCTCTCGCAATGCAGAATGCTGTTTTGCCACACTACATAGGAACATACCTACAGTATGTACCACATTTGGGCCAGTGAGGTACCACGATGGGGAAACCCATTCCACAGTTGGTCATTCAATAAATGAGAACAAGCCATCTTCAAAGACTCATTTCTGAAGAAAGGAAGCAGAGCGGACTAGAAGGAACACAATCTGAATACTTAGTGAATACAGAACTGAACCATCTTCAGCGATTGTGAGTAACGATCACTCAACACAAATCATGAACAATGACACTAATACCACACCTTGACTAAGCAGATGCCATCCTGGAGTGAAGTTGATGAGGTATTACATCCCCATTTAACAATACGTAACTGAACGAAGAACAAACATAACATTACGTATTGCTCAACCCGTACGTTCTGATGGGCGCCACGTTTGGCTTGATACTCGTAATAAATTACCTACATGCACAAGCGTAGTGCCGTTCAGAATCGGACGACAGAGCACTGGCCCACAACTACAGTCAGGGCCTCCGTCATTGCTGCTGAAGTCCAGAAATTCCATATGTCAGCAACGCAGGTTGCTTCTTTTGATTCCATGCTCAGTGAAATTAACATACATCCACATATAACACACATGTAGGCTCAGACGGTAGAGCGCTGGCCCACATCTACAGTCAGGGCCTCCGTCATTGCTGCTACCGTTTGACAACTCCATAAGTCAAGAGCGCAGGTACAATGTACCTACTTTCCTTGTCTGTTGCGGTATAGTTTCAAAGGACTGTTTCTGGAACTTCAGCATTAAGTGTGTTTCAGAGCATCTACTCGTGGTGGAGTGGAGCAAGAGGACAAGAATCGACAAGAAGAACAAGGAGTAGAGCATGGGATAGAAAACCTACATCACGACCTTTACGATTGGGCCGTGTCTATTGCCTACTGTACTTACGTCGTTTGCCGCTTAGTCTGTGTGTGCGACATGTCTTAGTCGTTGTACATATGCACAACTGCGTGAAATAGCAAGTTTTAAAAACTGTGCATAGTGTTGCAAATGCCTACGCCTTTGCCATACCACATATCGCCGATATCTGAAAGCGAACGAATGCTGGGTAAAAAATTCTCTTTATGTTACTAATTAACGGTGGGCTACGCCCATGACGCATCTGAAGAAACTGCGCCGCTAGCTCATCAAACGAAAAATCGGCCTTCGGTCAATTTATAGAATTGTGACAAATAATACCGTATTTCTATCAAATTCCACATTTGCGAAATTTTTCTTTTGCGTTACAAATTATCCGCGGTCTATGCCCTTGCCATTTATGAAGAAATTTCGCCGCTATCTCACCGGACGAAAAAAGTCGATTTTCAACATTTTGGAATTTTAATTGCGAATATCTCGAAATTGAAATTTTAACACCTGTAAAACTGTGTCACAAATTCTTGCTGCCGTACGGCCTTTCTATTTCGGCGTTCACTTTCATTAATAGAAGTGGTTTTATTTTTGTGAATTCATGAAATTCTGACAAATAATCGTATATTTCTACCAAATTCCATATTGCAAACATTTCCTGTTGTGTTACAAATTTTCCGCGGTCCATGCCTTTGCCATTTCTGAAGAAATTTCGCCGCTATCTCACCAGACGAAAAAGTCGATTTTCGACATTTTCGAATTTTAATTCCAAATATCTCGAAAATGCGAAATTAGCAACACAAACGGACATCGGATCCGTACTCAGCGACCTCGACTCTACTTGACCACATATGTCACATATTTTACTTCGGTGCCACGGACGGACACACACACAGACATTGTCATCCGTATATATACACCTCGCCGCGCTGAGGCGCGGCGAAAAAAGTCGAGTTTGTATTCTGACCGACACTGCAAACAGTTGCGTTCTTTCTGCGCGACAGTGCGAGGGCTCATCGCATGTGATGCTCCGCTTCACGAGCTCCCCCTTCACAAGAGAGTATTGCATAGCAATATTGATTTCGCCCAGGATTTGGCTTTTAGAGTCAGAAGGTCCCTCTTTCAAGCAACGCTTTTTAAAATGTGACAAAAACTTGCCAAAGTTGACAAACATTAAAAAATGTCCTGAATGGCGTTTTCCGTAGTGCGTGTTTGCGCAATGGAAAAACTTGATGCTGCCACATGAAAGAACACGCCGAGAGCTTTTACTTGACGTGTCGATCGTCACTCTACCACGTAAGGCGAGCGAGTTAGAGTTATAACCAACCGAAAAACTCGGAGTTTACCAAAGCCGAGATACGAGAACCGAACGCACGCACGCACGTACGCACGCACGCACGCCGAGCTCTCGTATGGTGTCGCCCGACTGAGGCCGGGCCGAAAAACGGAGCTTCGTTTCGTTTCAAAACGCCAAGCGTTACGATTTACGCCTGAAATGCGCTGTGGCCGCGTTTTCGACGGTGGATCGTGTGCCCGCACCTACGCAAGTAGGCCGATTTCCCTGCAAAATCATCCCGATAGGCTTTCACAATCCACTGAATCTTGTTCGCTTCCCGTAACAGTCACCAAGCAAAGCGCAAAACCCCTAAAGACGTCATTCAAACTCAAAACGCCGACCGATCACCACTACCAACGTAGATGAAACTTCGATGGTCGCTAGTTTGTCCCTTTATGGTGGCAAGCAGATCTTTTTGTCAATTCTCGAATTCTCGCACGTACTCGGTTCACAGCAATTCGCGTCGTGGCCGCATCTGACGCATTTCTTGGCACGCTCGGGACGGTCCAGTCTGAACGGGATCGGTAGCAATGTTTTCAACGACCATATATTATTTTACTGTGGCCTACAGTGAATCCTCCAATAGGCGCCCGAGGTGCATATTTTCAACCTATGCATCACTCTTAGGGGCTCTTAGTAAGGGGGGCTATTAACTCGACCCTCCCAGAGCGCCAAAATTTCCCCAAAGCTTCAGTTGCTGTCACACCTTTATATACATTTGCATATATTTTGGACTGCAACTGTTGAGTTATTATAAAAATACCCTCCGTACCATCAGTCGTTGTGCTGTCGTAGATGCTATACACTAATATTGTGTTATGTAGGTACGGTCACAGACCATAGCACAGTGCAGACAGAGGTAATGTTAGTTCGACTTGCACTAAAGTTGTTAGTAATAAAGGTGTGCGCTTATTGAAGAGGGCGGCGCTAATTGCAGTATTAACTTCGCCAAACCCTTCGCCAGAACCGTTGCGTGCAGTTCATGCCGTCTACAGCACCGTAATCAACGCGCGTCGAAGCGCGCAAATTCAAAACTCGTCTACGTGCATTGACCTATTGTGCGGGGACCAAGTCAAGAACAGCACAATTGGACGCAAATTTCTACACTTGGTCACATGTTTAGAATCCTCTTTCCACGCGAAGTGAAGTGAACTTTACCGCAACGCACGCAACACATTCTGCGCCCCACAAGTCTGAGCAAAACATTGATCATCGACGAAACAAATCGCTCTCATTCTCCGCAGGAAAGACTTATACAATCATACTACGACAATGTCTGAACGCGTTCGGCAAGTTCTGAGCGATATTTTGTTAGTGCTTGTTCTGAATTTTCGCTCAAGTCCTCCCAGCGGCGTCGCGCAACGTCAGCGCGACTTCCTCTCGCTGGTTCTTCTGCCTCTTGTGGAGCGTTCGTGTAATCGCTGGGATTTTCGCCCCGAGGCGCTATTGATTTCCAGGCCAGTGGATTTTCAAGGTTCTTTGGACGTTTCTTCAGGACGACGTTCTTTGGCTGAATTCCTTCCAGCATGAACGTCTTTGCGTTGTCGCCAGTCTTGACATTACAGTGGACGTCGTCCGATAGTTCCTTGCGCTCTCATTCGTCAAACGAAAACTCTCACTCGACGATTTCGTAGTCCAAGTTTTTGGTAGGCAACAAAAAGTGAAACTGATTGCTGAGAAACTGCAATTAGCTTCCATTTCAGCCATCTTCGGCGGCTTGCGGGCACTCACATATTTCTACTTCCACGCTTCTTCTTCACACTCCGAACTTTCCGAATCAGCCATCTTTGCCGCATTTCAAATGGCAAATAGAATGCGCGAAGCAAAGCGGACAAACTAATTTGTTATACCTTGGTGTACTGTAGAACGGTTCTGGCGAAGGGTTTGACAAACTGCTCCCCGGTTGGCGGCTACACGTATGTTAGCCCATAGATGTTTTCAGATTGATCTACAGTCGTTTGACACTGTCACTCTGCCAGTGTCTGCGTCTTTGTGCGTGGAAAAGTTCCATGCAGTGTTTTCCAAGAGACGGAGAACCAGTTTGTCCTTACCGTACACCGTTGTTGTCAAGCGCCTTGGCTTCCGCAAATGTTGCCAGCACAAGCGCGATCGCGCACAGGAGAACGAGCAACCTTAGCGACGACATTATTACGGAGTCTAGGAAACAAGTCGGATAGGTTTCTTAAACTGATTTGGATCTGCCACACTACCGCCGTGTTCTAGTATTTATACGGAGCAGGTTCTCAGACTCTATAATCGATTTGCAACCTGTTCCCTCGCATAGGCGGCAGATGGTCGGTAACGGATGCGCTTTCAGACGACACGGCACTTCAGTGAGATGCAACATGTGTAAGCTAAATACAACTTGCGTTTTGTAAGAAGGGCGACGGCTGCAAAGCTAGAGTTCACGCGGACGCAACGACGAATGAAGTTGCGCTCCGAATCAACGGCCGCCGCCACCACGACAGCAGCGCCACAAACAAAGGTGAAAGTCCAGCCTAACCCCGTGGATTTTGAAATCGCTTCGAGATCGATCGATAGACTTCGAAGGGAGCAGATTGCAGAAGAGCAGGGACGTCTTTTGGGAGCGGCCGAACGCGCCAATTAGCCCCCACGAAGAAACCGAAGAAGTTCCGAGAGAGACTGCGATCGCGGTATTCTGAGGATCGTCGGAGATTTCGACAACGGAGCCTATGGCGATTCTTGATGGGGATATCGCTGTCTTGAATTGATACATTGTCGCTTGGGCTTGCGCTTGCGCCTAGGACCATTCCGAGTCGCAAAGGGCTAAGCGTACAAAGTCACTTGGAAGAGAATCTTCAGCGCCTAGAGCGTGACTTCCTTGAAGACTTCAGCCCGTATTGCATGGCAGTTGGCATTTGCGACGCGCTCTAGGGACTTCAAGTGTAGTGCAGACTGCAGACGTCAGTCACATCCCTCCCAAAGTGCTGACCTCACACGATTGCCGCTAGCATTTACTCGCGCATGTTGTAGAGCCAAAGTGTTCTGTTCACAGTTGACATCAAAACTGTGACCAGCGAATATTGCCGAGGACAGGCAGAAGTTGTAGTTTCATTCAAGTTCGTCGGATACCTAGTGTATGTGTAGGTAGCTGGTACTCATTTTGTTTGGAAAAGGACAAGCGCCGTTTCGCCCCCCCCCCCCCAACCCCAAGTAAAGGTTTGAACAGAAATGCTCTGCGGCTACATAGTTGGCGGCAGGGTGTCATACTGGAATTCATTTTAATTCTAGTATAGTATAGTACAGTATGGAGGAGAGATTTTCAATTCTAGTATAGTATAGTATAGTATCACAGTTCCCTGTGAATTGTAGTATAGTATAGTACAGTATAGGCGGCGATCCATGAGTTGTAGTACAGTACTAGAATAGAATTCCAGTATAGAAGCCACGCAAGAATCTCGAAATCATGCACAAAATGCCAGCTTTAAAGTTCAGATTTGCTCACTTGAGAGCGCAATGGTTCGGTATCTGCTCCACATACAAAAGTTTCATGCTATTTTACTGAAAACTTAAACAATTTTGGTCAGAGTACAGGAGTGCACTGCCGAAATTCGCTGCGGAAATCAATAGAATCTATACTGTAATACCATTCCAGTATGGTTTGAATTCTAGTATAGTATAGTATAGTATGAGTAAAAATATTGGTATTCTAGTATAGTATAGTATAATACTGGAACACCAAAGCAAATTGTAGTATAGTATAGTATGGTTATACTATACTATACTATACTATAATACTGGCGGCCGCATTTTGGCTGGTGGCGACGCGCAGTTTGGGCGCTTGCTTTCGTCAGTGATTAGAAATTCGCTATGGTGTATTTACCCACTGTGGCGCTCGCTGACTGGTTGACTTTGCTCCGCGAAGAACACTCGGAGTGTTTGTGTGACTGCAACGCGCGTCTTCAGATTCTTTGAACAGTCAGTCAACTTGGATAGTAAGCGGGCATTATTTTGGAGGGGCTCCTGCGCGCGTCGTTTGCCTCTAGGCTGGTCATTTGCGGCTAACAAGTCTCTTTTAAAAAGCGGAGTGGGTTTGAGCTTTGTACTTGTACTGAGCTTGTAGCGAGGCCCTTTTCGTGTTCGTGTATCCTCTCGACTCTTCTAACGACCATACTTATTGGAGTGGTCTTGCTACGCAACATTGGGGTCGCCCGGGTTTAATTCTTTATAGCCAGAAAATATGTTTAAAAACTGAATTTAAAAAAGCCACGTCTGGAGCTTTAGACAAAACCATGGGTTACTACTGACTTTGATTCGATTTTGGCTTGCAGTGAGCTCTTCAACGACTGTCGCTCTGCGTTGCACGAGTACCAGAGATAGCAAAGTCAATATTTCCTGTTTTCGACGCGATCTTGATGCTGTAGTCTGTTGCACGCAACTTCAAAACTTTTCAGTGTCAAATTCACACTCGGAAGCTTGAGCGCTACACTGAGGAATAATTTCGATGAGTTTGCAAGTGATTTCTACTATTTGACGCGAAAATTTGAATTACTGTAGCGCGCGAAAGTTGAACCTTTGAGACTCTTCGTTGTAATATTCGTGCTTGGCAGTTCTAGCGCTTCAATTCGATGTGTGATTTGACTGCGTTTGATCAAATTTTGAGTTTTCGACGCGAAACTTTAGGTTACTGTAGCGGACGCAGTTCAAATTATTTTCGATTTGTGACTCTTGAATCGACATCTCCTTACGGTAAGCTCTTGAATGACGTCGAGCACGTCGCTCTGCGACTCACGAGTGCCGAGATATGACAATGTCAAAATCACCAGTGTTGGACGCGTTTTGGCTACTGTAGCGCTATGTTTAAACTTTTAAACCTTTTTGTTGTTAGATTCGTGCTCAGAAGCTCGAGCGCTTCATTTTGATATGCGATTTGACCAGATTCGGTCAACTTTTGTCTTAAAATGGACCCCGCTTTAGGATACTGTAGCGCTTGAATTTGAAAACTTGTTTTAGTTTCGAGTACTTAGAAGGCTAGAGGAGTCCGCGGGCTACCCGACGGTCAAACTCCTTCCTACGACGTTAGACGAGCGAGTTATAGAGCCTGCGACTGCGACTATGCCAAAATTACTACTTTCCGACGCGTTTTGGTTACTGTACTCCTCTGTTTAAACTTTTGAAACTTTTAGTTGTCGGATTCGTGCTCAGGAGCTCGAGCGCTTCATTTTGATATGCGATTTGACTAGGTTCGGTCAACTTTTGTCTTAAAATTAACCCCACTTCGGGATACTGTAGCGCTCGAATTTGAAAACTTATTCAAGTTTTAACCACCTAGAACGCTAGAGGAGTCCGCGGGCGACCCGACGATGTCTCAAACTCCTTCCGACGACGTCGGACGAGCGAGTTATTAAGCCCGAAGCGAGCGTGACCCACGTACATACGCACGCACGTACGTACGCACGCCGAGCTCTTGATAGAGTTTCGCCCGGCGGAGGCCGGGCGAAAAAATGGTGGACCACAGAAAAATCGGTACGGACCACAGAAAAATGGGTATTCGCACAGAAAAATGGATATTCGAACAGAAAAATGGATATTCGCACAGAAAAATGGGTATTCGCACAGAGAAATGGGTACTTTGCACAGAAAAATGGGTATTCGCACAGAAAAATGGGTACTTGGATAGAAAAATGGGCATTTGCACAGAAAAATGAAACACTAGCACAGAAACGTGATAATATCACGACAGACTCAGGCTCAAGCGTTGGCTCTGGCTTAGGCTAAGGCAGGCTCAGGCTAAGGCTTAGGCTTAGGCTTAGGCTTAGGCTTAGGCTCAGGTCTACGATCTCCTCCTGCTCAGGCCTACGATCTTCGCCGAGCCTACGATCTCTCTCCTGCTCAGGCCTACGATCTCCGCCTAGCCTACGATTCTCCTCCTGCTCAGGCCCACGATCTCCACCTAGCCTACGTACTCCTCTTGCTCAGGCCTACGATCTCCGCCTAGACTACGATCTCCTCCTGCTCAGGCCTACGATCTTCGCCTAGCCTACAATGTGGTCCTGCTCAGGCCTACGATCTCCGCCTAGAATGATGATTTTCTCTCCTGCTCAGGCCTACGATCTCCGCCTAGACTACGATTCTCCT
>JASAMZ010009255.1:0-10112 GCA_030248115.1 Linhomoeus sp. GSCO2_2 | reverse complement strand
TTTTGTACATCTACTTCGTTCAGTTACGTATTGCTCGCGATGATAAAGTCAATTGAAACTCACAGTTAAGACAATGAAACACCAACCATTTGCCTGTCTAAACATGTCTACATGTTGATGGGCCACAATATAAGTCACTAAAAAGGTCACTTGCAGTCCACAAACAAGGCAATGAAACACCAGCCGGGTTGGCTGTCTAAAGGTGTCTACATGTTGAATTTGGACTGATCAAAGTCGCTGAAAACTCAGTCAGCATTCAATGAGAGGCCATTAATTCTCTGGCAAATGCTGAAATTAGCAAAAATCCATGTTTCAGAGCCTTTACTGGCAGCATCCCACAAAGCCAGTGAATGACTTCTGTGGCCTATAGTGGCATTCAGTGGACCTCCACTGAAACGCGCGAAACCCACTGAACTCGTGTAGACATGTAGACATGTAGACAGGCTCCCGCACATGGTGCGACGTGACACCAATTAAGCGCTACCCACTTGGTTTCTTTTTCATGCCCGCAGGGCATGGAAGGTTCAGCCTGGTTCTGGAGACGGGGAAAGGTGCAGCAAGCGAGCATAATCACATCGTTAATGTTACGTTTTGCTATGTTTTGCCAGCAAGTTCTTGAGTGCATCGTAGGCACTCATTTCGGTTCAACCCAGTGGTCACGGGTAACAGGGTGACCAATAGAAACTCATTTTAGTTTCAGTTTCAGTTAAATTATGGTGCTGGCTGAGTTTCAGTTTCAGTTTCAGTTATAGAATCCGCTCGAGTTTCGATTCAGTTTCAGTTTCAGTTAACTGATTGTAACTGAAACTGAAACTAGTTTAAGTTTCTATTGGCCACCCTGGTAATCTAACTGTACTACATAAGTTCATGGTTAGCATTATGCAGCCCGTATAATGATAGACATTGTACTCTTGATGGTAGTCACACCTGCGTAATTTTCTGCAACTCACCAGGCCTTATACGTTGAGGAGGGTTCGCTCAGTTGTCCTCAGCAGTGTTGATGATGGGTCTTAGTTCCAGTTTGCAGCCAATGGAGCAACAAAGGAGGAATCTCAACTTGGCCACAGTCGCCAAATAAACGAAAAGAGTTTTGCTCCTCTCTAAACTCGGTCTCTTAGGATTCTGGGCGTTTTCACTCTTTGGGCGGGGAATGCCTTCAGTCACTGCAACCGCTCGAGAGGTAGGTAAATATAGCGCTCCGCTGCGTCGCACAGTCAGTCGGAGTCAGTTCTCTCGGACTGTTGTACTGGCACAACTCTATTCTATGCGCCAGCAGCTAGTTTCTCCGCTGCCGCTAAGCCCAATGCTGCGAGCGGCTATGGCTCTGCAGACTAGAGGTATGCTACTGGCCAACTGCGGGCGAACGAGCTACGACTTATGGCAGTGGCCCCTTTGCACGAAGCGCCCCCCCCCCCCCCCACCTCCCCTTACCTCACAAAGAACGTTGTATTCCGTCCCCCCCCCCCCTGCGTTCTCAGATGTGGAAGGGTCGGGCAAAATGCATGGCGAAACAACATAAGTACAGAGACAATCTACCTACGGTACTCTACGGGGGGGGGGGGGGGGGGGAATTTGGACTTCCCTTTTGGGATGCACTATCTATCGAAGCTTGGATGGGCTATTCGAGGGGGCGGCGGGAGGGGGGGGGGGAGGTGGGAGATAATAGTGTATTTAATTTGCTGTTTGTATGTGTTAAAATACAGAACACAGGAACCCAACCTCGCAACAAGTAGCGTTGGCGTACTGTACCTTTTCTACTTGAAATCCTTATATGCAGTTTCATGAACCAGCATAAAGCTTAGACTCA
Source organism: Linhomoeus sp. GSCO2_2 (assembly GCA_030248115.1). Classification (NCBI taxonomy): domain Eukaryota; kingdom Metazoa; phylum Nematoda; class Chromadorea; order Monhysterida; family Linhomoeidae; genus Linhomoeus; species Linhomoeus sp. GSCO2_2. The sequence continues at coordinate 8,305 of JASAMZ010009255.1, read as the reverse complement.
ACTCAAGTTTAGACTGTGACTAAGATAGCCCATCGTCAAGAGAGGGGGGGGGGGGGGATATTGTCGACTTCGACTAAGCCGTATTCTGTTCAACGCGTGTGCTTGGTCCATTTGTCAAACTTCGGAGCTTGCTCATCAAAAGAACACGGTCAAATCACAGGCACAGCCGGGACACGAACCAAAACCCATCAGCGTTGTGCGTGCGTGTGTGTGCGTGTAGGTACAGGGAACACGGAAACCGAATCCGTAGCGTACTCTGTTTGTCGCGCGCGGTCAGCGAATGTCTCGGGCAGAGAGGCGGCAACGCGTAGACACTGACACCTTGCACAGACCAGGGTGACCAACAGAAACTCACTTTTGTTTCAATTTTAATGGCAAGCAGCTAATTGAAATCGAAACTGAATCGAAACTGCCACGGATGTTGTAGCTGAAACTGCAACTGAAACTGAAACCCACAGATTACCTAGTCTCAGTTATTTGAATTTATTTAGTTATTTGAATTAGAATATTTAGCGAAATCTAAGCTCAAAAAATTTCTACAAATATGGTGGCAAAGTAGATTGTGTCATTTTAGATCCTCAATATCTGAAACTCAGTTTCAGTTACTGAAACTGAAACTCGCAAAGTGCTAGAACTGACACTGATACTCGGCCAAGGCCATAGTTTTAAATGAAACTGAAACTATAATGATTTTCTAATGGTCACCCTGGGCGGGCACGCAAAGATCCAATCGGTGGACTTCTGCATTGAAAATCAGCCACAGAGAAATGGTTGTCTGTTGTACACGTTGTACGTCGCATGTGTAGCTAGCAAACTTCAAGACCCACCGAAGACCGAAAACTGACAACAAACGGAAACTGCACGCAAGTTTTGCCGGAATAAGTAAAGGTCCACAGAACGCCTAGCTAGAGGCTTGGGAATCGAACAACTATTGTATGTAATTTTGAAATCCCTAACCACAAAAGTGGCGCAGTTTCAGTTTGAGACTTAGAGCGCCAGGCTGCTTTTACCGACGCGCGCCCGTACTTAAAGTACACAAGTGTGCTCAAATGGTTGCCAACCCAGTCCGATTCCGCACTTTGACTCTGACACGAACCCTAATCGCGTATCGAATTGTACACAAGCCGCAACGCAACAGTCGAGGCAAAGCCCATGTCCATTCTCATACAGAGATAAGGTCCCCTTTCTCGCCCGGCCGATGCGTGTACTCGGCAAAACCGCTCGAATACATACCTACACATACCAAAAACCCCACGCAAAACGGACCAGTAAACCTGTTCAGCATTATTCCTTCGGCCCTAATTACCGGGTGAACGAACGCGTTGATATACATACATACATACCGTCGCTTAGGCACCGCTGTTGACATCCCACAACCCAACTTCAAAAGAGAACTGTCCACTGTACTCTGTCACCCAACTGACGATAATGACCACAAATAAAAAACCGTCGGTTTTTTCTCTTAAGTATAGCCTAGCAGCGAAAGCCGGACCATATGTCGTTGTACAGCCAAGGGACTCGCGCGCAATGCGAAAGCGAAAAGTGGCAAAAAGGCCAACAAAGCTTGACTAAGAATGACGAGTGGGCGACACCCCTGAATGCCCTCGGGCGACTCAGGTGGCCACCGAGCGTTGCAGGGGGCCTACAGAGGTGTGCTGATTGTGCAGGTGCAATTGGCGCAGCCAGCGCACAGCCGTCAACAAATAAACGCTCAGCTCCTCCAGACCACTGGTGACGTCCAGTCTACCGCACAGCCTGTCCAGATGGTCGAAGAACTCTGAAAGGGTACAAGGAGTGAAAATCAGTTTTAAACGGCTACATCACAGCGTCCTACCACAGTGTTCCAAAGTGTCAGTGGAGCGCCGACTCTTGTGCTGGGCCCAGGAGCGGTGGGCTCGAGCCAGCTGCTGCAGAGGCCCCAGCAGACCACTGGGAATGGCCACCGATGGGTCAGCCGGACTGGACCCCTGAAGAGAGATGACGCCATGATTGTGACACCACTGAAACTGGAGCACCACAGACGCGTCATTCTATTGTTCAGCATTAGGCTATAACATTCAATGGCATGGTGGGTTCTGAAGCCCACTGAACACACTAAGTTAACGTCATGTTCACTGAAACTCAATCACTGTTCACGATTTCATCCATGCGAGTCATGGCCAAGGTTCATTAGACTAAATTATTATTACTCATTAGACTCATTAGACGAGACTACGTTACAATGCAATCGATTCAGCATTGAGTGTTGCGGCCACTGAAGCCCTACTGGCATTTTCAATTCACGACAGCCATTGCAATAAACCACTGGTTCACTGGCCAATGACTCACTGACATTCGCTAGCTAATTCCCCATCATCAGACCCACCAATTCCTTAGCAGAATTGCCAAGGGCGTCATAGGCGGCCTCCTCTCTGCAGAGGTAGAGTTGGAAGCTGAGCAGGGAAGCCGTGAGGTCGTACAGGGCCAGAATCCTGCCCGTGAGCTCACTGGAAGACAACTGGGACGACGACGAGGACGCGTGCGGCTTGACGAATCTCATGAGGGTCTGCCTAAAAGTGACAGAGGCAGATTCGAACTGCTTTTAGCAACTGAGACAGTTGTGCGTGGTCATCGCCACGTCATAGGTGAACCTGGAGCGACAAAACAACTGAAGAACCCACTCTAGGAGGGCCCTGGTGTCCCTGAGCATCTTCTCCACCCGACAGACCGCATCCTGCAGCTGCAGGGGCTGCTGACGCGGCTGCTGCTTGTCCAGAGCGCGAATCGAGAGGCAAAAGTAGACAATGGACTCTAGATACAGCAGAGGGCGCAGCAGGCGGTCCGGCTAAAACGTGGCAAGGCATCATGTTAGCTACGGCATCATTTCATTCTTATCTTTCGCAACTCCACCACCTCCTCATCTGCCTTCTTCTTCAGAGGCTTGGCGATGCCCTGATAGTAGGCCTGGTCCGCCAGAGAGGTGTCCAGCTCTGCAGGGGCCCTGGGCTTCAGTAGCTCCGCCAGGCCATCGGTCTCAGAGCCCTGCGGAGTCCTGGGCGCGCCCTCGACCTCGTCCACGTCCATGACGGCGCCCATGGAGCCAGCGGTCTCGCTGCCGAATCGGGACCGGTTGCCACCGCTGGCAGCGGCGACCATCGACGATGGCTCGGAGACGTTGGGAACGACCACGGCAGTGGGCCTCATCACCACCTTCTTGTTCGCCTTGGACGAGCTGCAAGGTACCCAGCAATGATAATGTCATTCTTGACCGTCTCAGATGGTTTTCAAAAGTGAGACAACAACACACCCAACGTTTGGAGAGAATCGACTGGTGCTGGTCTCCATGGACATGCCAGTGTCTTGAGCCTCTCCAACAGGCAACTGAAGAGTTGGTGGAGGGGGAAGAGGCTCAGGTGGCGTGGGTTCCTGGTTCAGCGGTGGCTCCTGCTCTTCAGCCAGGGTTGGGGCCTCCACAGGCTGGACTTCTTCAGGGGGACACTTCACTGCCTCCACAGAATGGCTGTCAGGCACTGCCTTCAGCTTCTTCACATGAGAACCACCATGCTCTTGCTCAGACCCCGCCCTCCTCCTCTTCTTTTCCTCCTTCTTCCTCTTTTTCTCCTTGTGGTGTTTGTGCTCCCTGTCCTTGGCCTCTCCCTTCTCTGCGTTGCCCTTAGCGACCTCCTCTCCAAACATCTTCTTCCTCTTCCTGATTTCCATATTTAGCAGATTGAGGCGGCACTTGAGCAGGGGCTGACCCTGGACTCCAAAGCTCAGAGAGGGTAGATCCTGTTCATGGATAGGTGAGAGCAGGGGAGACACGGTCCTGGAACGAGACAGGATCTTTCCCACAGCCAGTGTTGATGGACCATCTTCTCCCAAGTCCAATGGCGGATCTTGACTGGAGGCAGCAGGCTTGGTCATTGTCCCCTTCGTTTCCTGTTTCAAGTCGAGTTCGGTTGGCTTGGGTTTCTCATGTTTGTTCTTCTTCTTGGCCAAGTTTTCACCACTATTCTTCTCCTTGTCGAATTCTACTGATGGTTTGACAGTCTCTTGTTTGACGTTGTCGTTCTCTGATTGTTTAGAAGCCAGCTTTTCCTTCTCCCTCTTTTCCCTCTCCTCTTTCTCTCTCTTCTTTCTCCTCTCCTCTTTCTTCCGTTTCTTCCTCTCCTCCTTGTCTAATCTCTTGGCCTCGTCTGACTTGACCAAAGGCTCCTTAACGGCCACTACAAAGGCTTGCTCGCTTCTGGTAGACTTGCCGAGACTACTGGAGTTGGGAGTGCCACCACCGGTGTGAGGGGAAAGGGACTTAGTTGTCTGCGACGACTTGGGTCTCTCGCCGACGACTAGTTGAGCTGTACTGTGATGCTTCGACTCATCCAAACCCTGACTCGACTGCACAGCTTCCTCGTTTTTCCTCTTGGCCTTCTTCTTCTGCTCAGGGAGCTGCTCCGGAGGCTCGGAGTTGTCTGAGTCGGACTCGCTGAGCACAAGGTCTGACGTCCACAGCTCTCCCTTGGCCTTGGGAGCTCTGGGCTTAGTCTTGGGGCTCGCGCTCCCTCCCAGAGGGTGCTGCTCCTTGCTGCTCTCGGAGACGAGGGGGAAGCTGAAGGTCGACTCCTCAATGGAGCTGATGGGAGTTGCCACCAGATTGCGCATGCTCTGAAAGGGCGCGCAGTGTGACATCCACCCACACCCTATCAAAGCTAGAAGGCGGGCTTTTCCACCTGAATTGCCTTCTTGGGAGAGATGGGCAGCTTGGCTGGCTTATTCCCTCCCTGAAATGTGGTTGCATTAACAGAGGTCCAATTAAACGTCTTCTCAAGCAAGCAGTGTGGTCTCATTTCATTTGAACCATCCAACAGACCTTCAAAGCCTTGGCAGACTTCTCCATGCCGCCAATTGGCGCGTCTCCCGAAGCCTTCTTGTCTACTGCCAGTGGCGGCAGAGGTGTCGCGCCTCGTCTGTGGGGACTGCCCGCAGCAGAAGCCGAACCGAAGGGCGGGAGGGAGTTGGGGCGCTCATTCTCCTCCTTGGCCGAGAGCCCATAGAGGTTGCGCTGCTTGGCCAGGCGTTCGGCGGCGGTATCGTACTCGCCGAAGGTGGCCTGGAGCAGCTCCTGGATGGACGTCATGACCAACGAAGACGCCGACGAACGTCTGCCCCGTGACCCGTAGTGTGAACGAGTGTTCGAGAAGCTATTTTGACACCCCTGAAGAGATTCCGAAGCGTTCAGTGGAAGGTCTGGCACCGCGCGCCTCTCTAATCGAGCCTAAATCTCGGAGCATCTCCACACAAACACGCGCCACCAAACGTCCATTGTTCGGCAGAAAGGCGCAGCGGGAGTTCGAAGAAATTTAGACGGTCCGTGCGGCGCATCGAGGAAATTCAGCCGGCGCCTGCCCTGTTGCGCTGCGCCGAGAGATCTCTACGATGGGAAGGAGTGGGCAGGTAGAGCAGAAGGTAACAACGGCGACGCGAAAACACCGAAAGAGAAGGGAGAAGAAGGCGCCGCCGGCCCGCCGCCTGAATACCGAATACATGTGAGAGAGCGCGGCGGGCGCCGCCGCCGCCGCGTGTGCGAGCACCGAACGGAGCGGAGCCGCCAGTGAATAGGTGTGCTGCCGCTCTGCAGTGTCGCGGCGCGGCGCATAGCCCATTGCCAGTCTACTACAGGGTGGGTGGAGAGACGAGCAGCTGACTACACGACGAGCACACACACACAGACATACGCACGGACACTTTGGGCGGCACGTGTGTCTGCCTGTGCTCCGCGGCGTGTTGCGCCCCCGCCCGCGAGAAAGCGAAGCTCGCTCGGTTCAGTTTGCGTCACAAGCGAGAAGCGGCGATTCAGCGACGACGACGACAACAAGCCCCCGCTGCGGCACGCGCGCCGCCGATAATATCCGCGGGACGGTGAATTCGAACGCATTCGACGTCAGTTGCTGTCTTTGTCAAACCGACACAGCCTGTAACCAGATGAAGGGTTGGTACGGCAAATGGTTTTTTCGCCGCGCCAGCGCCGAATTGGCAACATCCGAATCGCAACAACGCGATAATCGGCGGGTGTTTGTCTCGCCTGCTTGACTTCCTGTTGACACATCCGCTTCCGTTGCAGTGTTGTTATAGTTCATGACTGTTTTAGGCAAGGATAAGTAATAGTTGGTGTAAAACTGAGTCTCTGGAGGGGGCGCATCGCGTTCGGAGAATCCGCCGTCGTCGTCGTCAAGTGTCGAGACCCATTGAGCGCGACGACGACGACGACCAGCGCACTAGTTTCTTCTCGTCTAGACACGCCGACGACCGCGCTGGCATATTTCTGGCCCCCTTTCCACCTACTGAACGAACAGTGGGCGAGCTGCGCGCGATGATACGCCTATACACAGAGGCGCATCCATCGTCGGTCAGTTCGTCTAGACCAACTCGGTGGACAGGGAGGTTTGATCGCTCAAACGAAGCGTGACGGTCCCACACATCCCTCCACTGAAGGCTGTGAATGAGAAGACATAGAATGTCCCCGCGTTGATCAGCTTTGGCCATAGGTGCGATTGGGGTTTTGGTACGCGAAGGTATGTATTCGAGCGGTTTTGCCGAGTACACGCATCGGCCGGGCGAGAAAGGGGACCTTATCTCTGTATGAGAATGGACATGGGCTTTGCCTCGACTGTTGCGTTGCGGCTTGTGTACAATTCGATACGCGATTAGGGTTCGTGTCAGAGTCAAAGTGCGGAATCGCATGTATGGCAACCATTTGAGCACACTTGTGTACTTTAAGTACGGGCGCGCGTCGGTAAAAGAGCAATACGGAACGGTTAAGACGTACATACAACATGCGCTGAATCGGTGAGTGAAAACTCCAGTTTAGTGTAGACGACAATGAATAGACTGCATTTGAAACTGTTAGTCCCTTGGTCAGTACAAGCTCCATTGGCACAAGGGTTGGGGTTGCAGTCATTGACATCTGAATCAGGCGCTTTGACGATGCAATCCTGTCCAATTTTGCTGCATCTGGCCAACCTTGATCACAACGAGCCCCAGTCCATCCAGTGTTGCAGGCGCATGTGTAGCTGTTTATCCCTTTGTCAGTGCAGACTCCATTGACACATGGGTCAGGGACGCAGTCGTTCACATCTGAAGACAAATCTGTTGCCAATAGAGACGTAATCCTTCCTGTATCTGGCCAACCTTGACCGCAGTTCGTTCCCGTCCATCCAGCGTCACATGTGCAAGTGTAGGTATTGTCTCCTTGGTCGCAGACTCCGTTGGTGCAGGGGTTTGGGCTGCAGTGGTCCTGAGCCAGAACCGAAACTGGAAAGAAGGGAAGATTCTTCCTGACGTTGATGTAGCATGGTGGATCAGTGGAGCGCGCGCTTCTAAAGTGCTCCAACAACTGGGTCCACAATTGGCAAAGATTGGCCAATGATTTCAGTTTGCTTTGGCCAAGTCTTCATGATCTATGTGGTACGGTAGGTGGCAATTGGGGTGGGGGGGGGGGGTGGAATTGCCTTCCTCGTACCCTTTTCACTGTAGAGCCAGGTGCAGCCGTAGCCATCTGGCGTAAAGTCCATCGATGGGGCGCTGGCCAGTTTACAGGTGCCATCGCTGAATCTCCAGGCGAAGTAGGTGCATTCCGGCAGCATCATCCCCTCTTGACACATGTCTAGACCATACGTGTAGCCGGGGGGCATGGGGGGGGGGTAGCCCCCCCCCCTCAGCCGGAGGTGTACCCCCCCCCTACCCCCCCGAGGTACCCCCCTCCCGCCCTTCCCAAACCACCCCCCCCCCCTAAAATTTCAAAATTTTGCCTGCGAAAAAAAAAAATGGCAAAAATTTCGCCTGCGGTGCTTGGAGGGTGGAAAATTTTCGCCTGCGGCGCTATAATTTGGACGTTTTTGACGAAAATTAAGCGATTTTTGGAACTTTTTGGCCATTTTTGAAAATTTTTTTTATTTTTTGGGATTTTTTTGGAAAAATTTTTAGGCCCATCTGACCCCCCCTCCAGGGGCCTAAGACCCCCCCCCCCTGAGGGGTCCTCATGCCCCCCCCCCCCCCGACCCCCCCCCCTCCCCGTTGGCGGCTACACGTATGGTCTCGACACCCTTCGATGGAGTCGATGTTGTTTACTGTTTGCTACTGGCCTTGCAGCGCACCCGCGTGACAGACAGCCTTGGTACACCCGGTGTCTGAACGCAGGCCGGCTTCTCCACGTACCGCACTCAAACACACTTAGGCTTAGGCTTAGTCTTAGGCTCAGGTTCAGGCTCATGGCTCAAGCTTAGGCTTAGACGAAGGTTGGCAATATGAACTGAACCAAGTAGATGCATAT
>JASAMZ010009254.1:0-14267 GCA_030248115.1 Linhomoeus sp. GSCO2_2 | reverse complement strand
GGTGCTGTAGGTTGTATTGACTCCGGGATAAATTGACGCCGCGTCAACTTTTCCCGCCTGGTGAATTGACGCGCGTCAACGTACCCGAGCTTATCGCGGGGTGCGTTGACGCCGGCCGCCTTATCTGAAGAAATCCCGTCCCGGCCCATTTGGGCCGGGACGGAAAAAACGGTTTAACTTGGTTGGATTTTTGACCATGACCCGATTTAGCCCGGCAAGTTTTCTGACAAAAAATCTTGATATGTTTTTTCGAAAAATTGTGAAATTATTTGATGGTTTTTTTTGGCCGGACCTTACTGACCAGAATGTGCGAAAAATGCCAATCCAGGGTGGTCATAAACAAACATGGTGGGTTTTTTAAATAACCCTCAATCTTGTTATGCACTGTTGTTCTGAAGGTGTAAGTGCATGGTAGGGTGTGCAATGGAGCAACCACAGGCACCACTGCATTAACTGTTGTTCTGAATGTGTAATTGCATTGTAGGGTGTACAATGTAGCAACCATGGGTACGAGTGAGTGCACTGTTGCTCTGAATGTGTAAGTGCACTGAAGGGTATGCAATGGATTTTCCACTACCAGTGCATCCTGAGTTGTGAAGACTAGACAACACTCAAACTTCTAACATACAACTTCAAACTCAACTTTTACACTGCACGCACATAGCAGCAGTCATACATAGTGGAATACAAGGCGCCACTACCACCACACAAACATCAATTGTTGTGGTAATGGCCACAGTAGTGGCTGGCTCGGTAGGCTGATGTGGTCATCTGTTCTGTAGCTGCAGTGGTGGTTGGCTCTGCAGCCTTCTCAGCTACATGGCCACTGGCACCATGGGAGTTTGAGGAGCAGTGGTGCGGATTGCTACAGTGGACTGAGAGAGGATGGGGGTCAGATGGGCTAAGTGGCTCAAGGATGCCTCTTCCTGTAGATGGCTCCCTATTGCTCAAGGGATGATCAAATCCAAAGGAGTGGAAGATTGGGGCTGTGGTGTGACCTGAAAAAATCCCCACCAAAATGTAAAATGTCCAGGCAAGAAAAAGAAACCTTGGTGGGCTAATTTGTTGTGATCGTGAAAAGCTAGGCAAGTCAAAATTTTACCTCACGTGCTATGTCCACTTGCCTCTTGTGAGACTCTGGTGTCACAAATGTCCAAGTGGTCAATCAGCTCTGCCTTCAATTGGAAATGCTCTCCACATGACGGGGGTCACAGAGGTTAATTTAATGGTGAGCTGACCGATGACGACAAGCCATTTCAGTGGAATTTCATATGAAAGTGGATGCTGCAGTGGTAAATCAAGAATTGGACACCACAAGGTGATATCACTTAATCATCATCATCATCGGCCCACCCCATGCCCACCCCTCCAACCCCCCCCCCCCCTGCAATATGGGTTACGGTAGTGCAGGAGAATACTGCTTAAACGCCCCCTCCCATCACCACCATGAAGGCATTGAAGTTGGGAAAAGGAGGGGGCGCTTGAGAGGAAGAATCCGGTGTCACTTTCAAATTCAATGGACCACTGCCCCCGTTCAGAACAGACAAAGCTGAAATCTGCCCCGCTTGTCCTTGGGGATGGAAAGTCTGGGGAGTGCTGTTTGGGCTGCTACTCACGTTTGCGCTCGTTGCTATTGCCATCGAAGAATTCATCAGAAACATCTCCCTATGAGTTAAACGACGATGGTCAACTACGATTCCATTGACTATAATCCAGACAACCAATGCAATATAGCCTACATAGTTCGCGAAGATGACGAGATGTGATTGGCCAATCATTACAATCCGTAGGACTAATCTAGACACCCACAAAATGTAGTGTACAAGTAATGTGAAAGTGGTGACATGTGATTGGCATTTGACGTTATCACTTCATCAGATCATCACTTGTGATGCTACTACTCGTGTCGCATCTCCACACAATGAGTATTGAACTTTTGATGCCCGCGAAGCATGGGCCTCCAACAACTAGCTAGGTTATTTTCTTCCCACCAACTTTGGGCGCCGGTGGCCCCGGGTGCCAGAGAAAAAAATCCGACCGAGATAAAATTTGGATTGGCATAATTCTATTTTTGAAAAAGTATGTTCAGAAAATTTTTTTTTGAAAAAACCAACCAAGCCGCAGTGCAATGGGATTTCTTCAGTTATTCAATTGGACTCAGACTGCCTTCCCGCGGAGGGACGCGAAATAAGGTCGGGTGCGCTGACGCCGCGCAATCTTGATTGACTACAGAGCTTCGTTGTGCCTATTAGCATGGGCACAGATGAAACAATTCCAAAACCGATTTCAGACAATGACACCGTGTATCGCTGCACCGCTCTACTCATGCCTTCACTACACAGTGAAATCGAGTGAAGGCACTGGTTTCGGACCTCTAGCGGGTGTCTCTCTCTAGCTAGCCTCTAGTATTCTGCAGACCTCTAGTGACTACCTTCAAAATCCAAGGAGGACCTACACACAATCTCACTTTGGCCGATCCGATTACTTACCAGTGTCGTCTCCTTCGACGTAGTACTCTGAACTGAAGAGGAAGCCCATTGTGACACTTCAGAATTCATTTCGTGCCAGCGTTCATGGGATGACGCCTCCAGCACCTACGGTGCTTGTAGGTCTGAGCCAAGGTAGAATCTGACGTGGCCACTCTGGGACAACTAAGGCCTGCTTCACACAGAGCGCGAAGTAAGTCCGAAGAAATAATACTGCGAAGTAAGGAGTGGAGAGCCCTACTTCTTAATACTTCGCGGTATTGTTTCTTACTTCGGGCTTACTTCGCGTTCAGTGGAATCAGGCTTAACCAACTGGAGCTATCTACTGCGCTAACGAGGCAAAGGCAGAAGGTAGAGTGCTTTCAACACGCGCCTAGTCGAATAAGGGCAGGCGTCAACGCAACTCGGAATAAGGTCGGGTAGATTGACGCGCGTCAATTTATCCCGGGGTGTGTTGACGCGGCGTCAACGCACCCAGGCGTCAATACAACCTACAACACCGGCTCCATCTCTCCCTTGAAGGCGCCGTAGATCAACAGGAGGGACGTCAGACCCCCCACGACTCCTAATGGTGTCGTCAGCCAGATGTCCAGCCAGTGCATCACCGCCCTCTGTCGATAAAAGACAATTGTTGACTGAGCATAGAAAGCGGCTAAATGTCTCCTCTGCGCGAAAAGCAGCTGAAAGTTGAAGACTGGGCAATGACGCATGGCGCCAACGCAGGTGGCTGCCCGTGCTGCTGGCAGCCCCTCGCGCAGCCAGAAACGTCGCTGTTCATCGTTGGTTGTTCTCTTGAAATGCTCCACTGTCCAATAGTGTCGCTCCCATTTCAACTGGGACACGGAGGAGGGTGCTAGACACTCTCCAATGGCCGTCAGATGACCAGTCAGATTTTGGGTGCTAAGCGGCTGTTGTGCTGAGACGTTGGCCAAACAAGACAGCAATATGCACCAGAGCGGCAGTCTGTAGTCAACGCTGAACGATTAGGTAAGAAAGAGACATGCATGCCTGCGATCAGCACGACCACACCAGAAGAAGTCTAATTGAACCCACTCACATAAGTCGAGCCGTTGAAAGTCCATGGACGGATGAGAATTCTCTTGTTGGCCTTCCCCAACGATCGATGCCTGTGCCATTGCGCCAGCCGACCACATATCTGACTCTCTTCACCATGCTGAACAACCAGACACTTCCTTGCGTTATCTGGAGCCCCCACAGTCCCTGCAGAGAGTGCCCCCCCCCCTTCCTCTACTACCTGCAAAGTGGCTTGACGTTGACTGTTGCCACAGGTGGATACCTCAAAATCCTAGGAGGGGTCGTTTGGAGGTATGTAGTAGAGGGCGGCAGCAAAGTTGGCCTCCGCCCACTCCCAGTTACAATTTACAGGTTGGCTTAGCCATAGGCTAAGTTGCATAGGTAGAAGCTTCAGCTGTAGGCGGTAAAGGCATAATTCATAGGCTGCGGCTTACCCTGATGCTTGGACTTAGTTTATTGGTTTGCATGGGACAAATTTGAGACGCTTTGCATTGCATCTGACTAAAGCATCCATTCCCCAGATCACTATCCGCAATTGCGATGCCCTGGAGATTTGGTGTGGCAGACCTGTTGTAACGAAGACTGCCGACGAGGTCCGTTTCGCCAGTCGGCTCGATCACAGTGAACCACAGCAGCAGCGTCAGTGCAGCGACCTTGCTCAGTTTCATTTCGGAGTGAGGAGATCTCGCTCACTTCTCACACCAGGGCACTTGACAAGAAAATGGTGTGCTTCACCTTCAGGACAAGAATTCGACTTCGTTTGAAGGCTGTTTCTGCTCAACTCTGCGGTCCGACAGGACAATCACAGTGCATGGAGATCTAAGCTGCAAGGAGCAGAATATTCCAACTCCAACTAATGAAGGGTTCGTTCCTTTGGAAACGGGCAGAAAACGGGAGCGACAACCTCGATCGAGACGAATGGGCGTCTCTACTCATCACTGCTTTGTCGAGCAAGGCAACTGTAAGTCTTTGCTGCGTGGCACAGAATTCGGCCGTTTCTTTGGAAACGGTAAGAGACCCGTTTCGTTGGGAACGGTGAGACGCGGGCTCGACAGTTGCTCTCATTGGGAATATTTGCCTCAACTCGGCCTTCTGACTCGACGCACCGTGCGTTGTGCGGTTGGAGCCAGTTGAAGGGACGATGGCATAGTCCTACTCCCATCGGTTAAGAAACGTTCAGAATCAATTCAGATTGGGGGGGGGGGGGGGTAATGGAGAATGAAGGACTTTGTCTTGGGCAGTGTACCCTCCTTTTCGCTTGCGTATCCTGACGGTCAATACTGTCATCTGTGTGAAGTGAACAACACGACCTGCTTCTAGCCTTCGCAACAAGTCGAACCATTGAAACCGAAGATATCATTATGAAATCCACGTGTTCATGCGTTACACACCAGTAGCAATCGTTACATCAGAGACAAGGAGTTTTAACTCGACGACAGCAATGATGTAACAGAAGCGCCCCGAGGATAATGGGGCGACCACCTTCCTCTTCAGTCCTCTGCCATCGGAGGTCGTCAGCCAGTCGACGTCCTTGTTGTGTGTAAAAGATTACCGCAAGTCGAGTTGGCGTATGAGGACAACTGATTGGCCACCTGGGATTAGTCGTGCTGTCGCTCTATCCGGGGCCGGTCGGTCGATTCGACAGAGCTGGAAAGAAGGCGACGAGTATGATGGAGTCAGAAGGCCGAGTTGAGGCAAATATTCCCAATGAGAGCAACTGTCGAGCCCGCGTCTCACCGTTTCCAACAAAACAGATCCCTTTCCGTTTCCGAAGAAACAGGGCTGAATTCTGCGTCGAGCAGCTTAGAGCTACATGCAGTTGTCTTGCTCGACAAAGCAGTGATGAGTAGAGACGCCCCTTCGTCTCGATCGAAGTTGTTGCTCCCGCCTTCCGCTCGTTTCCAAAGGAACGGACCCCGTCATTAGTTGGATTATTCTGCTCCTTGCAGCTCAGATCTCCATGTAATTGTCCTGTTGGTTCCTTGTTCTAAAGGCGAAGCGCACCATTTCTTGTCATCCGCCCTAGTGCGTGAGAAGTAGTGAGATCTCCTCGGTTGGGTCTGAATGAGTGCCCCCAAATTCTGAATGAGTGCCCCCAAAATTCTGAGTGAGTGCCCCCAAAATTCTGAATGAGTGCCCCCAGGACCCAGAGGCGCGCTACTACCACAGCCGTGTGAGTAACCTGTTGGGCACAGCCGGCCTAAGCAGGCGGTGACGTAGATGGAGGAGTGTTTATTCCACTTACCGTTTGCACTAAAACTCGGCCGGCGTCGCGCCTGGCGGGTCTCAACTGAGGCTTAGCGCGACCACCAACTTCAGGGCGCGCTCCGCGCGCCCTGAAGTCGGTCACCGGTCGCGTTAAGCCGAAGCTTCGACCCGCCAGACTGCGACGCCGACTGACTCTTGTGAACTGTGGGCGCAGGGCGAGCCTAAGCATAGCCTGATTTCAAAGGAAAATCTTGCTTGAAGGTATAGAGAACGAGCATGGTATAACGATTCCCACAGACGAGATTCTTGGCCCCGCGGCTCCATGCACACCGTGATTAGACAGACGCCGCACTTCGAACATTCGAAGACTCATTCAGAAATTGGGGGCACTCATTCAGAATTTGGGGGCACTCATTCAGACTTTGGGGGCACTCATTCAGACTTTGGGGGCACTCATTCAGACTTTGGGGGCACTCATTCAGACTTTGGGGGCACTCATTCAGATATAGCCGATCTCCTCACTCCGAAATGAAACTGAGCAAGGCCGCTGCACTGACGCTGCTGCTGTGGTTCTCTGTGATCGAGCCGACTGGCGAAACGGACCTCGTCGGGAGTCGGCGTTACAACAGGTCTGCCACACCGAATTTGCTGGGCATCTCGATTGTGGATAGAGATCTGGCGAATGGATGCTTTCAGTCAGATGCAATGCAAAGTGTCTCAAATTTGTGCCATGCTAACTAATAGACTAAGCCCAAGCATCAGGGTAGCCGCAGGATATGAATTATGCCTCTACCACCTACAGCTAACGCTTCTACATACCTAACTTAGCCTATGGCTAAGCCAAACTTAAAATTGTAACTGGCGGGTCGGGGGAGAACAACTTCGCTCCCGCCATCCACTACATACCATGAAACGACCCATCCTAGGATTTTGAGGTATTCGCCTGTGACAACAGCCCACGGCAAGCCACTTTGCAGGTAGTGTAGGAAGGGGGGTGGGGCTCTGCAGGGACTGTGGGGGCTCCAGATAACGCAAGGAAGTGTCTGGTTGTTCAGCATGGTGAAGAGAGTCAGATATATGGTCGGCTGGCGCAACGGCACAGGCATCGATCGTTGGGGAAGGCCAACAAGAGAATTCTCTTCCGCCAATGGACTTTCATCGGCTCGACTTCTGTGAGTGGGTTCAAATAGACTTCTTCTGGTGTGGTCGTGCTGATCGCAGGCATGCATGTCTCTATCTTACCTAATTGTTCAGCGTTGACTACAGACTGCCGCTCAAATGCATATTGCTGTCTTGTTTGGCCAACGTCTCAACACAACAGCCGCTTAGCACCCATAATCTGACTGGTCATCTGAACGCCATTGGAGAGTGTCTAGCGCCCTCCTCCATGTCCCAGTTGAAATGGCAGCGACACTATTGGACTGTGGAGCATTTCCAGAGAACAATCAACGACGAACAGCGACGTTTTTGGCTGCGGGAGCATCTTCCAGCAGCGCGGGCAGCCACCTGCGTTGGCGCCATGCGTCATTGCCCAGTCTTCAACTTTCAGCTGCTTTTCGCGCAGAGGAGATATTTAGCCGCTTTCTATGCTCAGTCAACTGTCATTCATCGACAGAGGGAAGTGGTGTACTGGCTGGACATCTGGCTGACGACACCAATGGGAGTCGTGGGGGGTCTGACGTCCCTCCTGTTGATCTACGGCGCCTTCAAGGGTGAGGAGAACCCAGGCGCAGTGAGGGAGCTGCACTATTTCGAGGTGGCTTCTGACTTCGCATGCTCCCTCGCCAGCCTGCTGCAGTCTAGCCATCTTGCCATGGCGTTCAATGCCTGGACAATGGACTGCCAGTACCCAGTGCCTTTCAATGGAGAACAGCTGGCCAGCTTCTTCCTGTTTCATCCCTTACTGGCCGTCAACCAGCTGTCTCTACTGCTGCTGGCCAAGGAGAGGGCGGCCACCATGGAGATCAAATACACCACACTGGCCATCAAGCGCCCTTGCCGCCTGAGTGCGGCCACTTTTCTCGCCACTTTCGGCCTATACGTTCTCCTGGGCTGCGCTGGGCTTCTCTTGGCGCAGCGCTCCTACCACACTCACTACCTTTGCGTAATCGCCCTCCATGGGGGACACACACTCTTCGTCGGCTGCGTGTTTGCCACGCAGCTATACTATACGATTCGATTTCGATACAAGTACGTCGTCTGGGCGTCCCCGCCAACTTCATTTGGAATGGACCAAGTGAGCGACCCAATGATACCCAAGCATACTCTGGTATATTTTCGCCTACTTCAACTGAAACTGAGCGATTTCGTTGCCTGGTTTTAAACAAGCTGTTTTAAAATAGTTGAGTTGTTTTATTAATACAGAGTGGTTTGTGAGTCTTTTAAAGTGGAAGAGTAAAAGAGTGGATACTTTTGTAAAGTATTTCGAAGCCTTTCCGATATGACGCGCGCCCGCCCGGAGTCCACTATTCATGCGCTACTTCTGACACGCTCCTTTCTGAGAGGTTCTTGCAGGGCAACATTGGGATCGCTCGGGATTAATTTTTTGAGCAAGACACACGCATTTCTGAGCGGTTGTTGCAATGCAAGGCAACATTGGGATCGCCCGGGATTAATTTTTTTAGCAGACAAAGTTGTTCGTAAGACAAGGGTTAAAAAACAAAAGTATTTCTTTAGGAATGACCGCTCAACAACTGCCTCCACGTAAGCTTTCAAACGGTCGAACGAATGCCGCTCTACAACGTAAGACGAGCGAGTTAGGGCCCATTTGCTGTTTGAACCTTTGGGTTACTGTAGCTCGCGATATTCAAACTTTTGAGTTTCTTCGACCAATAGAAGAACAAATCATCAGTGAGTCAAGAGCTATCCAGCAACTCAAGATCGTCTCTCTACGACGCACGCTGAGCGAGTTAGAGCGATTTCTATGCTAAAACGCAAGATTGTCACTTTTCGTGGTGCGTGCTTGCGTAATCAACAAATTTTTTACGCCAAGTGAAAGAGCACGCCGAGACCTTTTAGTTGACCTATCGCACGCCGCTCTACGACGTAAGACGAGCGTGTTAGAGCCGTTTTGCGTTTTGAACCCTCGGGTTACTGTAGCGCGCGCAATTCAAACTTTTGAATTTCGAGTTCCCTTAACGGAATTATCAGTGTACCGAAACCTATTCAACGAACTCAAGGTCGTCTCTCTATGACGGAAGACGAGCGAGTTAGACAAATTTCGCGTTTTAAACCTTTGGTTACTGTAGCTCCCGAAATTCAAACTTTTCAGTTTCGACCAATAGAAGAAAAAATGATCAGTGAGTCGAGAGCTATCTAACCAACCCAATATCGTGTCCCTACGACGCACGCTGAGCGAGTTAGAGCGATTTCTGCCTTAGAAACGCGAGAATGTCGCTTTTCGTGTTGCGTGTTTGCGCAATTAACAAATTTTTACGCCAAGTAAAAGAGCACGTCGAGACCTTTTAGTTGACCTATCGCACGCCGCTCTACGACGTAAGACGAGCGAGTTAGAGCCGTTTTACGTTTTGGACCTTCAGGTTACTGTAGCGCGCGCAATTCAAACTTTTGAATTTCGAAGTCTCTTAGAGACATTACCAGTGAGTCGACACCTATCCATAAAGCCCAAGATCTCCTTTCTACGACTTACCAACACCGAGATATGAGAGCGTGACTAACGGACGAACGGACGAACGAACGGACGCACGCACGATCAGCTCTCGTAGGGGTTCGCCCGGCTGAGGCCGGGCGAAAAAATGTTACACTCTTTGGTAGTTCCTTGCCAATTTGCCAATTCATGGTCGTTTGATTCAATCAAATGCCCCCTCCCCTGCTCCCCTCCTCCCCCCCCCCCCCCCCCCCCCCCCCATTCGGACCCGCCAGCGGACAGTTGGCACTTGCATGTGTCTTGGCGAGCTCTGCTCTACTAAACCATCTATGTAGGTACATAATACTTTTCTTATCAGGCGAGTCTGATGACGCGAAGAGCCAAGGTGAAGCAGCACCTGGGACTGTTTCTCGGCTCCACGGGCCTCAACATCATCTGCTTGAGCGTCGTCTGCTCCTGCGCCCTGGTGGAGAGCCTGCTCTATTTGAGTCCATTCTTTCGCCATAGTCCAATATTTCTGTGGGTGGGCCCGCTGATTTTCTCTCACCGCGGCTGGTTCCTGGTGGCTCAACAGTTGGCCTACGATGTCAATTCCACCTGCGGCATCGTCTTCTACGTCCTCTTCACACCCAAATACAACCAAGCCTTCAGATGGTTGACAGTAACCATTGTGGCCGCAGCCAAGAAAGCAGCCCTCGCTCTCTGTCAGTGCGTCGCGAAGCACTGCTCCACACCCCCTTCTTAGCTTTGTTTAGCGCCACGAGTACCTGGCATGTGTCGCCTGCATTTCAATGAGTGATCGTATGTGCCATTGTACAGTGACACTCTCACTCTCACGCTAAGACTCACGCTTAGGACAAGATGGCGTTCATGCTAGCCACTTCGTTAGGATCGTCACGTCTTAGCGTTGTGTGGCTTTGACTAATATGCGAGTCATGACTGTAACAAGAGTATGGTAGAATGGATGGTACACCTTCGACGTCGCAGCTTCTTTCTGTAGAACGAGCAACTGCTCTTTCCTACAATTATTTGCACATTTGCATCGTCTAGGTACACTGTGTGTCTCTCTGTTCGTCTTGTTCTATGGTATGCGTACAATGACTGGTTAATTCAAACATCTGTCGCCTATGGGAACTCGGGAAACCCTTCTCGGATTGATTGTAGAGAAGCTTCGATTTGTTGTCAGCGAAAATTGAATGATCGATCGTCCAAATTCGTATTCTACCCCCTTAAGCGCCAGTTGTCTGTCTGTCTGTCTGCGTGTCGTACACAATCAGCCCGCCAGACTGGCCCGGCGAACCGATCCCAGCCATGGGGCGCTGCCTTGGGCCTGAGCCGGAGGCGTGCCGAAACTGGTCCGCTGCTACGCGGAAAAGCCTACGGTAGGCGAGAAAGTTCAAATTTTTGAATTTTGCTCTAGACAGTGGAGCCTCCTTGGAAAGGCGGGCGAAGCGACTGGCATGCCGGGTGAGTAGGGTGGGCAATGTGCAACTTCACGCACCCAGCCACGACGCTGTACGGTATACTGTAAGTGAGAAAATTCAAATTTTTTAATTCTGCCCTGCCATTGCGTAAGCCGCATGGAAGGTTATGCGTGGAAGCCAATATAACAGTATGATAGGGTAACAAGACTGCAACTTCACTGAGTTTAGCGCGTTGCGAAAAAAATCCGCAAAAGATAAGCTTTCATCAACAAAGGTTTCATCCACGCAACGGGAATCGAACCAAGCAGGTATTGTCACACATTGTCACACAGCGAAACAAAAGATAAGTGAGACAGCGGTTGTCGAGCGAGGCGCGCAGCGCCGAGCGAGACGAAAAGCCTAGAGTGGGCGAGCGAAGCGAGCCCGCGCAGGGCTTTTCTCCGCGCCTCGGCCGCTAGTTTTCTCCCCCTTAATCCCTGGTTGTGTGTCTGTCTGCGTGTCGTACACAACCACCCCGCCAGACTGGCTCGGGGGACCGATCCCAGCTATGGGGCGCTGCCCTGGGCCTGGGCCGGAGGCGTGCCGAAACTGGTCCGTTACGCGAGAAAGCCTACTGTAGCCGAGAAAATTCGAGTTTTTTAATTTCTGAGACGACAGTGGAGCCACGTTATAGTGAGAAGTTTACCTAAGGTAAAGAGAATTGTCGGTTGAAAACCAAATGGTTTTACCGAAATTGTCGAATTTTCCACAGGGTTCGTTAGTCCGCTTGCCATTCTCCATGCCGTCATCCATCATAGCTTCAATTTTGCCAATTTGCACACGTTTTGTTGACAAATCCACGAAAGAATCATCGATTTTGCGGTTTGTTTCGGATTCGAATAGTTGCGTAAATGTAGTGTACGTCTACGGATAATTACGCAACTTGGCGTGCTTACTGCACTAGGTTGTACATATCTCTTCATGCGTTTACCATTTTTTCGCCGCGCCTCCGCGCGGCGAGGTGTATATGTTACACCCACTTTCCGCAATCCACCCAGAAGGCGCAATATGGCGCATTCTGGGTGGTCGTTACCCAGAATCCACCATATGGCGTGTTTTGGGTGGTGATCACCCAGAATGCGCAATTCGCATGAGTGAAAGCTGCCAGAAGCGCGATAGCAGGGAAGAGGCACAGCCGGCCTGATCTGGAGGTGAAGTAAATGGAGGAGTGTTCACCCCACTTACAGTTTGCACTAAAACTCGGTCGGCGTCGCGCCTGGCGGGTCGAAAACTGAGGCTTAGCGCGACCACCAACTTCAGGGCGCGCTTCGCGCGCCCTGAAATCGGTCACCAGTCGCGTTAAGCCTAAACTTCGACCCGCCAGACTGCGACGCCGACTGACTCTTGTGAACTGTGGGCGCAGGGCGAGCCTAAGCATAGCCTGAACTGAAAGGAATATACTGTGTCTTGTCTCTGTTTAATGCAAAGAAACAAAAGGCCGGCGACTATTGCGTAGTCTGGGTAGCGACCACCCAGAAGGCGCCATATTGCGCAGTTTGGGTGGCCATCACCCAGAAGGCGCCATATGGCGCCTTCTGGGTGGTTGCGCATTTTGGGTGTGACATATATATACGGTTGACAATGTCTGTGTGTGTGTCTGTCTGTGTGTCTGTGTGTCTGTGTTTCCGTGGCACCGAAGTAAAATGTGTGACATATGTGGTCAAGTAGACTCGAGGTCGCTGAGTACGGATCCGATGTCCGTTTCTGTTGCTAATTTTGCATTTTCGAGATATTCGCAATTAAAATTCGAAAATGTCGAAAATCGACTTTTTTGTCTGAGGCGCTAGCTGCGAAATTTCTTCAGAAATGGAAGGAGCATGGACCGCGGATAATTTGTAACACAAAAGAAATTTTTTTGCAGATGTGGAATTTAATAGAAATACGCGATTTTTTGTCGAAATTGCATAAATTGACTAAAATTCAAAGTCATTTAATGACGAATGTGAATGCAGAAATGGAAAGGTCGTATGCGGATAAGAATTTGTGACATAGTTTTGAAGTTTTTATACTCCACAACAAGCTCCGGTATTAAAAAGTTGAGTTTGTATTCTGACTGACATTGCAAAGAGTTGCATTCTTTCTGCAGAGAGTGCGAGAGTTCATCGCCCGCATGCTCCGCTTCATGAGCTCCCGCTTCGCAAGAGGGTATTGCATAGCAATATTGATTTCGCCCGCGATTTGGCTTTTAGAGTAAGAACATCCCTCTTTCAAGCAACGCTTTTAAAAAAATGACAAAAACTTGTAAAAGCTTTGGCGAGCAATTGACAGAGCACAAAAGAGCGCACTACGAGCAATCAAACCGTGTAGCACTTCTGCATGTAGCAAAGAGCGATCTTAGTGTTAAAATCTCGAGAATGGCGCTTTCTGCGGTGCGTGTTTGCGTAATTAAAAAATTTGTTGCTGCCGCATGAAAGAGCACGCCGAGAGCTTTCACCTGCCGTGTCGAATGCCACTCTACGACGTAAGACGAGCGATTTAGAGCCGTTTTGTGCTTTTGCACATTTGAGTTACTGTAACTCGCGAAATTCAAACTTTTGAGTTTTGACCGATGGGAGAACAAATGATCATTGCGTCGAGAGCTATCCGATAAGCTCGAGATCGTCTCTCTACGACGCAGGTTGAGCGAGTTAGAGCGATCTTAGCGTCAAATCCCGAGAATGGCGTTTTCCGCGGTGCGTGTTTGCGAAATTGAACAAACTTTTGTAGCCGCATGAAAGAACACGTCGAGAGCTTTCACCTGACGTGTCGATTGCCGCTCTACGACGTAAGACGAGCGAGTTAGGGCCGTATTGTGCTTTTGCACTTTCGAGTTACTGTAACTCGCGAAATTCAAACTTTTGAGTTCCGACCAATGGGAGGACAAATGATCAGTGAGTCGGGAACTATCCAAAAAGCTCAAGGTCGTCTCTCTACGACGCAAGTTGAGCGCCTTAGAGCGATTTTAACGTCAAAATGCCAAGAATGGCGTTTTTAGCGGTGCGTGTTTGCGTAATTGAAAAACTTGTTGCTGCCGCATGAAAGAGCACGGCGAGAACTTTCACCTGACGTGTCGACCGCCGCTCTACGACGTAAGACGAGCGAGTTAGAGCCGCTTTGCGTTTTGGACCTTCGGGTTACTGTAACTCGAGAAATTCAAATTTTTGAGTCTCGACACCCATTATGACTAATGATCAGTGAGTCGAGACCTATCCGTAGAGCCCAAGATCGTCTCTCTACGACTTTCCAACGCCGAGATCTGAGAGCGTGACGGACGCACGCACGCACGGACGGACGCACGCACGCACGCCGAGCTCTCCTAGGGTGTCGCCCGCCTGAGGGCGGGCGAAAAACAAGTCTCTTTCAAAAAGCGGAGTGGGTTTGAGCTTTTACTTGTACTGAGCTAGTAGCGAGGCCGTTTCCGAGTTCGTGTAACCTCTCGACTCTCCTCACGACCATACGTATTGGAGCGGTCTTGCTACGCAACATTGG
>JASAMZ010009250.1:10000-16597 GCA_030248115.1 Linhomoeus sp. GSCO2_2 | reverse complement strand
GTTGTGGTTTGAAAGTTCGTATCAACTGAGTGAAGAGAATGAAATCACTGAACGATTGATGCTCAATGAAAATGATAGACTGTGCTATAGTTGTGAGAAAAGAATTAGTGACAATCAGTTGCCTGCAAAGAGTTGGTCGAATAGCCTTAGATTGGACCGGGTGCCAAATTCACTGAAGCTGTTGAATTTTGTTGAAAAGAGATTTGTCTGTCAAGTTCAAACGTACATGACGTTGCTGAAGCTACCAGGAGAAGGTCAATTTGCTCAAGATGGTCTCGCCATTCACTTCCCTTGTGATCCTGAAGAAACGTTGAAAGTGTTGCCGCCAGAAATTGAACGATCTGGAGTTGTATGCATTTCTGGAAAGACTCAACAGTATATCAGACCAATGGCTATTGTTGCTGGGTTGAAGTGGCTGAAAAGAAACAATTGGCTGAACAGAGACTGTGAAATTGATGTGGAAGCACTAAAAACCTCAGATGAAACAATTGACGCTGTCTTGGAAGAAATCAGTGAGACTGGTGCTGTTCCAATAGACTATGAGAGTCCAAGAACAAAGATCGATGAGTACCTTAAGAGAGGTGGAGTAAAAATCGATTTTCCCAGATCAGAAGGTAATCCCTTGAGCTTTGCTGACAGGAAATTTGCTGAGAGTCTGGCGTTCCCATGGCTTTTCCCCTATGGCAGAAATGACTTTGACGCAGAGAGAGATGAAAGACTAACACTGTTGCAATACCTTCAGAATCGGATTCTTCATGAAGATAACAGATTCCGGTGTGATATTCCCTATCTAGTCACTGCAACTAATCGGTATGAGAGACAAGTGCTGAAGAAACTGGTGAGCTTCTATGTGTCAAATGTCAGAAAGACAGAGAAACAAGGAGTCGAAAAGACAGTCCCTATTACAATTGGAGATGTACAAAACCTAACGAACAATCCAGATCTGGTCACCAATTCCCTGATGTTCACGAAACAGATCAGAGGGACTAGCTCTTATTGGAAAGACAAACTGTGGGATTTGTTGGCAAAGATGAAATGTATTGGACCGCCAGACCTGTTCATTACATTGTCGTGCGCTGATCTGCAATGGCCTGAACTTGAAACGGTGCTCAGAGCTCAGGCTGTCAAAAATGATCCGGTGATCGCTACACTTTATGCAGACAAGAGATTCAGAGAATTGTTGAAGTACATTCAGAAGTCAAAAATCCTTGGAACGGTAGACGATTACCATGCTAGAGTGGAGTTTCAAAACAGAGGATCGGTTCACTTCCATCTATTTCTCTGGATACAAGAAGCACCATCTCTGGCAAAGGGAAGCAATTCTGAAAAGATTGTTGAATACATTGACAAGATCATCACCACTGAATGGCCACTAGATGATGAAATGAGAGAACTTGTCAACGTGCAGATCCATAACCATACTGGAAGTTGTCAAAAGAGAAATAAGTGTCGGTTTCATTACCCACGAAGAGAGTGTGATAAAACGAGGATTCTGTTCACTGAGCAAAGGGCGTATTGTGTTGGGAACTTCTATGAACTGAAGCGCTCAAAAGATGGAGAAATGGTCAATGCTTACAACCCTGAGATATTGAAATGTTGGAGAGCTAACATGGACATACAGTTGGTTTATGGTGAAAAGGGTATGGCGTTCTATGTTTGCAAATACGGTATGAAAGCTGAACCTGATGACTTGAAGAGCAAAATCTCAGAGACACTCAAGAACATGGAAATGGCAAGTGCTTTGAGTCAGGAAGGCAGAATGATGATGTTGGGAATGTGTCAACTGAAAACCAGGCAAATGAGTGCACAAGAGGCAGCTTATAGAATCTGTGATATTGATATGGTCTACAGCAATCGACAAGTGAAACGACTCAGTACCGGGTGTCCCATTTATCTATCCCTAGTTTCGATCGCCAATAACTTCTCCGTTTTCCAACAAATTTTGCTGAAACTTGCACACAACAAAGATACATAAAAAGAATTTTTTGTCTCATAATTTCACCAGATTTAACTGCACCAATCACAAGTTACGGAGCTCGACGTGATCTCTGTCATTTTCGATCGCCTACTTGGCCTCCTCAGCGTCTCCCGAGACAGACACTTTTTGGCGCTCCTTCATGGGGAATATCATTATCGCGGGTTTAAATAATGACTTCTTGGCAACAGAATGTTGGTATCTAACTGAGCATTCTGCGGGCTACCTTGTCACCGGATAGCGGTCAATGTTTGGTGCAGATCAGCCGAGCGTGCCAATAGTAAACTGCGAAATTGATGTACGTCACGTTTCGCCTTGTCATTCGGGCGTGCGTAGAGTGTTCAAGCTGAATTTTGGAGACAAAAAATTCTTTTTATGTATCTTTGTCGTGTGCAAATTTCAGCAAAATTCATTGGAAAACGGAGAAGTTATTAGCAATCAAAACTAGGGATAGATAAATGGGACACCCAGTACTTTGAAACCTGAAAAGAGATTGAAAAGACTCAACAGAGAGAAACTGGCTCAAAAAACTAGCGAGAACCACTGTAATAAAGATGACACTATTGGAGATTGTTTTGATGATAACATTATTGATGTCTATCGCAAACGACCCAGAGAGCTTGAAAACCTAACCTGTTTCAATTCGCCTCCTGGTATGGGAAAAAACCTGCGGAAGCTAAACCTCAGATGGTGCTACTTGATGGTAGTGGATCACTTCACAAGAGGATGCGAGCCATGTGTTTGCGGACGAGCAATTTGAGCACAAATACTGAGGAATATTACTACAGTTTGCTGTTGCTTCATCTACCCCACAGAACTGAGAAAGACTTGACTGCTGGATATTCGAACATTGAAGAGGCTTTTCTGGCAAAGGAAAATGAAATGAATCAGGGAGAGCTCAAACAAGAAAATGCAATGAATGAACTGATTGCTAGTGCTCAAAGATTGAGAACTGCTCTTGCTTTGGAGGAGAAAGTTTCAGAAGAGGACAATGAAGACGAAAGTCTAGCTGATGAATTTGATGCTGTCAGTCCCGATGAGCTATCTGTTCCAATTGTTTTGCAGAAAAATCCACAGAATTGGATGAGAAATGAAGAAAGGCAATGGCAGAGTTTGTCTGTTGGGGAGATGTCACCAGAACGATTCCGTGAAAAGATCAGAAGTCTTTCAACCGATCAGAAGAGAGTTATCAAATATCTGCACTGGAGACTCAATGACAAAAAGGAAAAGAAACATATCCAGATGTTGTTGACTGGAAATGCTGGAACCGGGAAGTCATTTCTGCTTGAAATTATCATTGAATGGTTGCGGCTTACAAGAGCTAAATACTCCGGTCATGATCCCGTAGCAGTTGCTGCACCAACTGGTCTAGCTGCGAAAGCAATCAGAGGAGTGACCTTGCATTCTTTGCTGAAACTGCCAGTTCAACATGATGGTTCGATGCCCGAGAAGCTGAATCTGCAGTATAACACCTTGCAAAGGCTGAAAGCAACCTTGAAAGACAAAGAGTTCCTTGTCGTTGACGAAGTCAGTATGCTGGGCTACAAGATGCTAGTGTTTTGCAATGACAGACTTCAAGAGATCCATGACAATGAAGAGCCATTTGGAGGAATGAATGTCATATTCTCTGGAGACTTTTTCCAACTGCCACCAGTGAGAGATAGATTCTGCTTTGAGCATCCTTTGTTCGCAGACTTTGACATGATGATGCTTCAACAAAACATGAGACAGAAAGAAGATATTCCATGGTGCAAAATGCTTGACAAGATCAGAGTTGGTCGCATGTTGACTGGAACAGAGGTTGGACTTTTGAACAGCAGAATTAGATCGGAGGAAGAGATCAAAGATGTGCAGACTGACCTGAGACTATACCCAACAAAGAATCAAGTTGTGCAGTACAACAACCTACAACAGGAAAAGCTTGCCACTGATACTGGAAATAGTGAGGTGACTATCCTGTCGAAAGATGTCTACTCAAACAATGATGCTGCAAGTGGCTGTATTGCTGAGACAGATGATTTGCCAGATGATGACAGAAATGCTGGTGGCTTGTGGTCTGAGCTGACTCTATCAACTGGGTCGAGAGTGATGTGCATTAAGAACCTCGGAGATGGAATAATCAATGGTTCGATGGGAGTGGTGCATTCGTTTGAGTTCAGAGGTGATGGTGAAAGTGTCAGAGCGATATTTGTTTAATTTGATGACAGAGACAGTGGAAATCCATTCAAAGATCCAAACAGAGATGATGCTGTGCGACTTGAAGAGTCTTCTCAAGAGTTCCGTTACAAAGGCAGATCAATCAATCGGGTGCAGTTTCCATTGATTCCAGCATGGTCAGTGACAATTCACAAGGCGCAAGGGATGAGTCTAGACACTGCTGTTGTCGACATTGGAGCAAAGATATTCACTCATGGCCAGATATATGTTGCGCTAAGCAGGGTGAGAAAGCTCGATGGATTGTACATAGAGAATGGCTACAAATTCAATGAATGGTGGCAGCCAAACCAACGAGTGAGGAACTTCTATGTTGGCGTAAAGCACCTGTGTGATGAACTGAGAAAGAAACTGAAAGACTACAAGATCACAAAACTGTTCGACTGAAACTTTTGATGAATGACAGTGCATGGTTTGAAAGAGAAGGGCATACAACAAATAGTCATGTGTCATGGGAAAAGATATGGTATGCATGGTTCAAGAGAGAATGGGCTACAAAGCAAAATCATGTGTCCTGAAAACAGAAAGTGTACATTGTTCAAGAGAGAAGAGCCTACAACACAGAGTCATGTGTCATGAAAGTAGAAGAGAAATCCTCGATATACATGGTTGATAATTGATTAAGCCATGGTGAGAAAGGCATGTATCCAAAAGGAAACAGATACCACCAGAATAGGAGACAGGGCTTTAGATAAACAGAGCGTACTAAAAGATGCGACAAGGCTTAATTGGTGCAGCAGTCTGGCTACTCGTCATACCTTTCATGAAGGTGGGCAATGAGCACCTTATCATTTACTTACCTTTTCAACTACATCTTTTGTTCATGATTTTTCTTATTCAGATATTGAACCTGGAATGGGAGCGAGCAGTGACCATCTGCGCTGGTCATGTTCTACAAGAGATGGTGAAAGCTTTGAGTGCCTGGACCTTTGCGTAAGTGATTAAGTACTATTGAGATATCCTTACTTCATAATTCAGTGAGGTAGTTAGTTGATAAATGCTAGGTTGAGTTGGGTAGGGGGAGCAAGTAGATATATGTTTGCAAAGGAATTGCTAAGTAGCATAGGTCTCACATCTATACTACTTGCTACATATTTCAGAAGCAGGCTCTCAGCTGATGATAGAGCACAGGCTGACCTTATTGATAGCCTGAAGTAATTGCTGCTGTCATTGGCCTGCTCCAAAATCCCATTGAATTGGTTGGTGGAGTACCATTTATCTCACCTTTCTGTTGAGTAATAAACACCCAAGCTTTAAAACATTTAGGGCCAACTGGCAGAGCGCGGGCTGAAGATATCAGAGCCTCTGTCATTGCTGCTGTCGGTTGGACAGCAATCTGCTTGTCTCCCTTAGGTACCTATGTCATAATCTTGAATGTTTCTTACATGTCTTTGTATTTTCTACATCGTATTCTATTGCAGCTGGTACCTGACGGCCAGAAACTACTACCTACAGTGCCAAAGAGTGACCTCTCTTCTACTCCAGTCAAGTGTTGACGACACAAGCTGCATACCAGACTGCTGCCCAATTTGCCTGCCAGCCATTGTTTGAACGTGAGCATGTATTTTCAATTATTGCTTGTCTGCTATCTATGTACTGTACTGTAAAATACGTAAATTGTGTTGAATATCACTACACAAACTTTACACATTACAGGCTGCCGAATGGACGACCAAGTATTCTACTGCCACTCCAGAAATTCCATTGTCTGGAGTGATACTCCTGTGACCACTGTTGCGTCCAGCCAGTGACGCATACTGTCGTGTTCAACCATGTAACCCGTACTGTACTATTGTGTTGAGCCGTTATTGTAACGCGTACTGTTGCGTACAACTGCTATTGTGATACGTACTGTTGTGTACATTTTGGTCGTCCTCGGCGATTGTTTGAGTTCCTACAACAATGTAATAATATTTAACTAACTAATGATACTGAGTCCTAGCGTTCAGTGATCAATGTTTTGCTGCCACTGTTCACGTTTATTTAGCGGTGGTAGGTGTGGAATGTCTTACGTTGTTTGAAATTAGCCGCTGAAGAGGAATTTCCTTGCTGAGGCTTTGTAGCTTATGTACATACAACGTTTAGCGTTCAGTATTCGTGGTACTACGTCAGTGTTGAAACGGTCCTATTCAGTCTTTCGTTTGTTGTGTAACAAATTCCTTCTTGCTCAATGAATTAATCCCGGGCGATCCCAATGTCGCGTAGCAACAACCCCTCAGAAAGGGGCGTGTCATAAGTACTGCATTAATAGTGTACTCGGGAAGGCCGCGCATCATACCGGAAAGGCTTCCAAACACTTCACAAAAGTTCCCGCTCTTTGACTCTTCCACTCTAGAACAGTCACAAACCACTCAGCATTAATAAAACAACTCGACTTTTTTAAAACAGCTTGTTTCTCGCCAAAAAAC
>JASAMZ010009250.1:0-5000 GCA_030248115.1 Linhomoeus sp. GSCO2_2 | reverse complement strand
ACAAAAAACTTGCCAACTGTTTGGTGCAGTCGTTCTCTACCAGGAATTTCGTTTGGTTGCGTATTTCGTGTTATGACGCTTTTGTCAATTTATAGAATTTTGGCAAATTGTGGCGTATTTCTATACAATTCCACAATTGCAAACAATTTTGTTTGTGTTACAAATTATCTGCGGTCTATGCTCTTTCCATTTCTGAAGAAATTTCGCCGCTAGTCCATCAGGCGACAGAGTCGATTTTCGACATTTTTACATTTTAATTGTAAATATCTCTAAATTGCAATATTTCAAAACTGTAGACCCATGTCACAAATGCTTATTAGCTTACGACCTTTCAATTTCTGCATTCACATTCGTCAATAAATGACGTTCTGTTTTTGTCAATTTATGAAATTTTGACAAATAATTGCGTATTTCTATGAAATTCCACATTTGAAAAAAATTTCTTTTGTGTTACAAATTGTCCACGTCCTATGCTCTTTCCACTTCTGAAGAAATTTCGCCGCTAGCTCATCAGGCGAAAGAGACGATTTTCGACATTTTCATATTTTAATTGTAAATATCTCCAAATTGCAATTTTTCAAAACTGAAAAATTATGTCACAAATTCTTATTGGCTCACGACGTTTCAGTTTCTGCATTCACATTCGTCAATGAATGACGTTCTATTTTTGTCTGAAATTTGTATGAAATTTGTATGAAATTTCGACAAACAATTGCGTATTTCTATTAAATTCCACATTGACAAAAAATTTCTTTTGGGTTACAAATTATCAGCGGTCCGTGTTCTTTCCATTTCTGAAGAAATTTCGCGGTTAGCTCATCAGGTGAAAAAGTCGATTTTCGACATTTTTGAACTTTAATTGTGAATATCTCGAAAATGCGAAATTAGCAACAGAAACGGACATCGGATCCGTACTCAGCGACCTTGACTCTACTTGACCACATGTGTCACATATCTTACTTCGGTGCCACGGACGGACACACACACACACACACACAGACAGACAGACAGACAGACATTGTCATCCGTATATATGTCACCGGGAATTCCCGTATTTAGGGAAATCCCGTATATGCGGAAATTCCCTAGACGTTTCAGTGAAATCCCGTATATACGGGATTTCCCTAACTGATCTAGGGAAATCTCGTATTCTCGCAGATGGGAGGGGGCGGTGGGCGCGAGCGCAAGGTATGTGTTTCGCGCGCCCAGCTGCTTATAATCGAAAGAGGATAAATATTTGCAGCTTTTAAACTGCTTTTAAACGCATTCTTTATTTGAATACATTGCTAGCCTTTGGCAGCTGCATATTCCTTTGAATTCAGGCTATGCTTAGGCTCGCCCTGCGCCCACGCTGCACAAGAGTCAGTCGGCGTCGCAGTCTGGCGGGTCGAAGCTTAGGCTTAACGCGACCGGTGACCGACTTCAGGGCGCGCGGAGCGCGCCCTGAAGTTGGTGGTCGCGCTAAGCCTCAGTTTTCGACCCTCCAGGCGCGACGCCGGCCGAGTTTTAGTGCAAACTCTAAGTGGAATGAGCACTCCTCCATCTATGTCACCTCCTGCTCAGGCCGGATGCGCCGCTCGCAGTGCTTTGCCTGCCAGTTGTTGCAATACGGGATTTCACTAGCGTGCCTAGGGAAATCCCGTATACACGGGATTTCCCTAAATACGGGAAGTCACTGTAACATATATACACCTCGCCGCGCTGAGGCGCGGCGAAATAGGGTTTTGCCAGATAAAAGTGCTTGCTATGTAACTTCTTGCTTGCGCGAGGCATTCAGCAATTGAGAACACAAAATCTCAACCAAATCATGCAAAATTGTTGTCTTCAGCTCAAATTATAACACAATGAACAGGTCAATGAACAGAATTTTGTCAAGCTCAAATTATAACACAATGAACAGGTCAATGAACAGAATTTTGCCAAGCTCAAATTATAACACAATGAACAGGTCAATGAACAGAATTTTGCCAAGCTCAAATTATAACACAATGAACAGGTCAACGAACAGAATTTTGCCAAGCCCAAATTATAACACAATGAACAGGTCAACGAACAGAATTTTGCCAAGCTCAAATTATAACACAATGAACAGGTCAACGAACAGAATTTTGCCAAGCTCAAATTATAACACAATGAACAGGTCAACGAACAGAATTTTGCCAAGCTCAAATTATAACACAATGAACAGGTCAACGAACAGAATTTTGCCAAGCTCAAATTATAACACAATGAACAGGTCAACGAACAGAATTTTGCCAAGCTCAAATTATAACACAATGAACAGGTCAACGAACAGAATTTTGCCAAGCTCAAATTATAACACAATGAACAGGTCAACGAACAGAATTTTGCCAAGCTCAAATTATAACACAATGAACAGGTCAACGAACAGAATTTTGCCAAGCTCAAATTATAACGCAATGAACAGGTCAATGAACAGAATTTTGCCATGGCAAAAAACATTTTTACGGCCCCAAATAATATACCCCGGGTATACTAATTGGCACGAATCAATACGTATGTATGACAACTGAATAATCCGCCTCTGGTTTTGTGTCACCGCTGGGAAGCCCATGAGGTACGATTCGTGCCAATTAGTATACCCGGGGTATATTATTCGGGGCCGTAAAAATATTCTTTGCCATGGCAAAATTCTGTTCATTGACCTGTTCATTGTGTTATAATTTGAGCTGAAGACAACAATTTTGCATGATTTGGTTGAGATTTTGTGTTCACAATTGCTGAATGCCTCGCGCAAGCAAGAAGTTAGCAAGCACTTTTATCTGGCAAAACCTTATTTTCCGAATAGTATACCCGTGCATGTTATTTGGTACTGTACGGTACGTGGCAGGGCAGGTCGAAAATTGCGATTTCCGCGTTTCTGCATCTGTGGCGACCGAACGCGTTGCCGAATTGTTTAAGAGTGCTTTTAAACGAGTCTACGCTAAAACCTGGTCCAGAAACGTGTTTTGAAAAATTGTCGGAGTTACAGTATGCCGGCCGCGTCGGTTTGAATTTAGGGCATTGGAGAAACTTTGGAAATATAGGGTGTCCCACCATGGCCTTCACATATTTGTCAACCAATAACAACAACAAAGCAAATTTTGGCAATTGTTTTGTAAAACAGTTCCACGATCGAAATTGGCTTCTGAAGGACACCTTAGTCTGTGCCATCGTTGAACTTTCTGCAAACTTAAGTTAATCCACTCATCGATTAACACGTCAATTAGTATACCCGGGGTATACTATTTGGGGGGGGGGGGGGGGGGGGTGTATACTATTTGGCACTGTACGGTGCGCAGACGTACACACAATCGCCCCCAGCCAACAGACAGCTCCCTACAACCCTCTTCGTCTCTGCTGGGCCGCTGTCATCGCGGTGGAGGTCTTGGTCTGTGGTGCCAGAATCGCCGCAGGCAATCGACGGCATCGCAGCAGCGCCCCCATGGCCTTCTTCATGTCCTGGGGAGATACCGTATTTCCTCCAATAAGCGCCCTGGGCGCTTATCCTTTTAACCTACCTCTAGGAGAGGTGCTTATTGGAGGGGGGGGGGGGGCAATTCGAGGGGGCGCTTATTGGAACAAGTCTCTTTTTAAAAAGCGGAGTTGTTTTGAGCTTTGAATTTTTACTGAGATTGTAGCAAGGCCCTTTCCGGTTTCGTGCAGCGTCTTTGACTCTCCTCGCGACTACACTTCTTGGAGTGGTCTTGCTACGCAACATTGGTATCGCTCGGGTTTAATTCCTTACACCAAGAAAATCATCTTTTCAGACTAAATTCAAAAAAAGACACTGGAATCTAACGCAAAACTACAGGTTAATTGTGAGCATGATTTGATGTTGGCTTGCAGTGAGCTCTTCAGCGATGTCAAGACCGCCGCTTTGCAACGCACGAGTGGCAAGATATAACAAACCAAAACCTGCAGTTTTCATCGCGTTTTGGTTACTGTAGCCCTCTCATTGACGTTTTGAAACTTTTTGTTGTCGGATTCTTGCTCAGGAGGTCGAGCGCTTCGTTATGCGATTCGACTAAGTTCTATGAAGTTTTGACTTTTTGCGGACATTGCTTCAGGATACTGTACCGCGCAATTTTTAAAACTTATTATTATTTCGACGTCACAGTTCGCGAGAGTAGTCCGAGGGCTACCCGTCGATGTGTCGAACTCAACCCAGCGACGTCAGACAAGCGAGTTATTAAGCCCGAAGCAAGCGTGTCGTTTCCAGTTTTCGACGCGTTTTGGTTACTGTAGCTCTCTGTTTAAACTTTTGAAACTTTTTTTTGTCGGATTCGTGCTCAGGAGCTCGAGCGCTTCACTTTGATATGCGATTTGACTAGCTTCGGTCAACTTTTGTCTTAAAACGGACCCCACTTTGGGATACTGTAGCGCGCGAGTTTGAAAACTTATTTCAGTTTTGAGCACTCAGATGGCGAGAGTAGTCCGAGGGCTACCCATCGATGTGTCGACCTCAACCCAGCGACGTCAGACAAGCGAGTTATTGAGCCCGAAGCAAGCGTGTCGTTTCCAGTTTTTGACGCGTTTTGGTTACTGTAGCTCTCTGTTTAAACTTTTGAAACTTTTTGTTGTCGGATTCGTGCTCAGGAGCTCGAGCGCTTCACTATGATATGCGATTTGACTAGCTTCGGTCAACTTTTGTCTTAAAATGGACCCCACTTTGGGATACTGTAGCGCGCGAGTTTGAAAACTTATTTCAGTTTCGACCACTCAGACGGCGAGAGGAGTCCGCAGGCTACTCGACGATGTCTCAAACTCCACCCTACGACGTCGGACGAGCGAGTTATTAAGCCCGAAGCGAGCGTGACGAACGCACGTACGCACGTACGTACGTACGCACGCACGCACGCCGAGCTCTTGATAGGGTTCGCTCGGCTGAGGCCGAGCGAAACAAGTCTCTTTTAAAAAGCGGAGTGGTTTTGAGCTTTGAATTTTTACTGAGGTTGTAGCAAGGCCCTTTCCGGTTTCGTGCAGCGTCTTTGACTCTC
>JASAMZ010009249.1:0-13932 GCA_030248115.1 Linhomoeus sp. GSCO2_2 | reverse complement strand
CAGTTTTGCGATTCGGAAGTCCATGAGTCAGGGGGAGTCAGCTGCTAACCAGCGGCGGCAGGATTAGCAGCAGAGCAGGCTTGACTTTGCTGGTAAAGTATTGCTGGATCCACCTGCGTCTGGCCAGAGGACTGCGCTTCGCCAGAAGAGATACGGCCAGGGCTCTGGTGCGGCCGTCGTTTAGAAGCAGCTCCACAATACTGTCGCAGAGTCGATTGGTGAGTAGTCTGTTGCGTTGGCGTTGCTTTTGCCGTTTCAACGCGCTTTGTATCTTGCCTAAATCGCCAGCCGCGAAAGGGCAAGACAAGGACGATGGAGGGGAGGAGACGACTGCAGGAGGAGGCATGAGCTAGTCCCACAGCACTTGGCCTCTGTAGAATGGAGACTGCAGCACGTCCACAAGAACTTCTCCTTTGCCCACGTCGAGTACTGCGTAAGTTCGTCCTGTTCCCTTGATGAACTGAACAAGCCGACTGACCAAATTGCTGGTGGGCGCACCGGGGAAGATCTGCCTCTGTATCTGTAGAGCAGTCGAGCTAGGCAAGGTGGTGTTGTAGAAAGATAGGACGATGTAGGCGCTGTTGGCCAGAAGCGTGCTGAGCACTCTCTCCTTGAAAGTACTGCACTGGAGCAGCACCAGCACTGTTATGCTCGAGTGACGGCTGTGAACTAGGACGAGCTTCTGTAGGGCCTTTTCAAAATTGGCCAATGACATTCCCTGATCATCCAGGGCCAGCACAGACGTGGACCGTCCGTCTTTTGTTTTCAGCGCTTTTCGATTGACCTCCTCGATCAGGCGATGGCTGAGACCCTGGGCCAGCTGCACTGGGACTGTGGAGGGCAGGCTGTTCACAATGGGCGAGTACTCGTCCTCCTGAAATGATTCGTAGACCAAGGTGAGGCTTGAGGGTTTCTTGTCGAATATGTTGTGGAAACCTCTTTCGAATATGTCTCTGAGCAGTCTAGTCTTCCCTCCACCCGGCCTGGCCACAAATATTATGATTCGGTCTGCCTTTAGTTTGGCCACACGCTGCGTCTCGTAATCACCAGCACTGGATGAGTTGTTGTTTGTCAGCATTGTCGTCGCTTATGGCGCAGTCGCTGGACGAGCTCCTGTTTTATAGCGCCGCCGCTCTAGTCTCCTCTATCACCAATTTACTTCCTTCCTAATGTAGGGAGTAATTGCCCTGCGTTGCCGGCGACTTCAAGCTAGATTTCCTGGAGAGTATGAGAGTGTGACCGTCTTTGTCTGAGGATTGATGGTCACGCTGTCATTGTAGATGGCCATGGCGAATAGGTAGTATTCTCTCTCGGTTGGCTCTTGGAAGGTGACTTGGGCAGCCAGAGATCCGTATTCGACAGGGCCGGTTAGCTCCTTTCTAAGCGACTCGTGTTTTAGGTCAATTGCAAAGAGAGTTGCCATTGTATAGAACATCTGTTTGGTAATCCCTGGTGACCAGCCTTCGTCCGAGTAACCACAGAGATCCAGTAGGCGCTTGTACCAAATGGTAGCAGACAAGCCGCTCTCGTTGCGAGCGTCCTCTGTGACCATATCCACTTTGCCACCATCGCTTGGGAAGATCTTCCCCTCGAAAATGGCTTGAACGCTGCCTAGCTTTCTGTGGTTGAAATTCAACCAGTTTATAGTGCTGTTGTTGAGCCCTCTCGGATCGCAGAGCCAAAGGACAAGAGCGGATGGTTTTCGGCCGTGGCTGAGAGTTGCTCGGAAACTGCTGCTGCCTGTGGCGATGCTGAAGGGCCCTCCTGTGGCTCCCCTCTTGAAGAAATACACCAAGCTCTCGCCGCTGAGCAGCCGTCTCTCGATGCTGCTGTTTAGGACAGGACTCAAGGTGTACCAGCAGACGAGCAGCTCGCAATGTTCCACCACGATCTGGTAGTCGATGTTGTTGTTCTGGGCATGTACGGCGGCTTTGGGATTTGCGTACTCCAACCGCACGGTAACTGACACCGATGGTGGTAGGAATTTTTGGGAATTTGAAAAATCGAAATTGATTTTCCCAGCAACGGTGTATTTCTTCGAGGCCAGAGTTCTGTTTCGACGATTCAAGCGTCCCTCATTGACGTCGTGTGTCATGTCTGCGTCGAGGTCCGTGTCGGGATAGAAGCCCAGCTGATCTAGAATTGAAGCGAGTTGAGAATGAGCAGACAATGAGGCAACATGTGGTACCATTAAGCACGTCTCGCTTGACAGCTGAGCTCGTGGACATTAGCAGCTTGACGTAGCTGGAGAGGGGATAATTGGAGTTCGATGTCTCCACGACTGAGTCCTAGAAGAATAATGCTTGGCTATTCACCATAAGAAAGAGGTTAGGTACATACATCACAAACTCACCTGAATTGAGAGCTCTGCATTGCTGAACATGCTGGAATGAATGTTGGGCGCTACTGCAACATTGTCCAATGGCTCTATGTTTTGTAGGACACCTGCGGCAGAGCGCTTTTGAACTCTGATCGTCGTTCTGAGCTCGAAGCGACTGGACAGGAAGGCAGTCTCACGTCTCGGCACACGAAAGGTGAGCGTTGCAGGGTGGGTGGGGTAGAGGACTTCCGGAGGTACAGCCTCCTCCAGCGCACTGCTCACAGTGTACTGCGTGAGTGGCTGGCGAAACAAATCGGCCTCAAAACTCATCGTTTCCGGTTGTTCTTCTTCTGTTGTGATTTCTTTGTCGTCTTCCCTTTCTTCACTGGCGTCTTGCGCTGCCGTTTTGTTGTGCTCTTCTTCTGTTTGCCACTTGCAGTCTTTGTTGCGGCGGGTCGCTTTGTGGGCTTCTTCCTGCTGCTAGTCCGTCGGCTTCTATCCTTCGCCTCGACTCTAGCTCCGCCCAACAAAATGTCTCCAATATCCCTTGCAGCTGGGCGTCCGGAAGCCGCGTCCTCACGCCGGTCAATCACCGCGTCGCGACGCAGCTCTTCCGCTTCCTTTTCTTCGTTTGTTGCTGGAGAGGGCGGGGAAACAACACCAGCGGCGAATAGAGCGGCAGTAGCGGGAAGTGGATCGGAACTGAAGATATTTCTGAAGCCACTTGAAGCCATCAAAAATTCTTTGTTGAAGAAACTCAGTGGATGAAAGATACTAGGACCGAGCGTGAGTCGATTTATATACCAGCTGGAGGCACATCT
Source organism: Linhomoeus sp. GSCO2_2 (assembly GCA_030248115.1). NCBI lineage: Eukaryota > Metazoa > Nematoda > Chromadorea > Monhysterida > Linhomoeidae > Linhomoeus > Linhomoeus sp. GSCO2_2. The sequence continues at coordinate 10,791 of JASAMZ010009249.1, read as the reverse complement.
TGTTCTGCCAGTTCAGGCAGCGTACTATATCTCCATTTACCAATGATCGTAGTGTCGCAGTGATTTCTGTAATCTTAGGCTTGTTTACTCTGCACCAAAGTATGTGAGGTGGTCGAGAAAGAAACGCTTCGCTTTGCTTGTATACTTCTATTTGCTGGACTGCTGGAAGGTGCAGAGGTTGCTGGCCAGGTACAATGTAGTTGTTACGGATGCAGTCTAGGGTCACAAGCGCTGGAATTCCTGTTGAAAGCGAGAACTCGTGCTTTCCAGAGGTGTCGGCCTGCGCTGCGTAGTTTGGCTGCCTCAGGGATAGGATTTGACGGAGTTCAATGTTGATGCCTCTCACGTAGTATTTTCCAGTCTTGAAGCGAACAGTCTTTGTCTTCTGGTCGAACGTGACATTTGGTTTTGCTCTACCCCCACCGATCTGTCTCCGAATCTCTCCGTTTAATTGGGTAATCAAGTCTTCCTTGTTGATGACATGCAGGAACCCCTGCACTGTTGTCCACTCCAGCTCTTGTTGAGTTTTGACTTGCATAGAGAAGGGGATTGTGTGTAGCAGCCCATCACATTCCACATAAATTTCGCGCAATCCCAAAACTCCTTCGTCGCCCAACTCCAGTGGAGGTTCGCAAGTGAACTGGAAACACATCTGCTCTTCTCCGTTAGGACAGCGAGCTCTGTCGGAGCTGAGAGTCAGGACTTGCTCCATCCCGCGCGTGTCATCGACCGAGTCACGGGCCTGGTGGCAACCTTTCTTCCTCCAAGGGGTTGTTCGTCGGGTTTTGCTCTAGCTGGTAGGCGCCGCTGACTTCGTGTTGCTGGCAAGGTAGGAGGAGGGATCTCTGTCTCACGAGGCGGAGGAACAAAAGCCGGTTCTGACGGCGGCTCTTCAGGAGGCTTTTTGGCGAGTCTAAGTCTAATTTCAGGATAATGCCCGTCTAAGGCGACTCTGCTGTTTAAGTAGGCTAGTCGATAGCGAGCGTAGGGTGCTCCAGCTTTCACTCCAGTAATTACATAGAGTTCTTTGCTATAACTAGGTTCAGAGCTTTTGGCAAAGCTGCTTCCACCTGCGCTCGTTTTCAGCAATTTTAGCCTCACGACATCACCAGTGGAGAAGGCTGGAGGTGCTGCAAGCCTCCCCCTTGTGAGTCTGTATCGTCTGGCCAGGATGCAGCGCAGCACAAGAGGGGCTTTCTCATCGGTCACGTCCTGTGGTGCCAGATTGGCCCTACTTCTTGTAGGAGTGGAATTCACCACTGCTTCAGCTTTCTTCAGCAGAGAAGGCAGGTGGTTTCCAAGTCCGGCGGCTTTGAGTCTTGCCAGAATTGATCTTAAATCAGCTATGCGCCTCTCAGCAGCATTGGCCTTGCTTTCGGCAAAGCTAGCGCTCGTGTATATTTGGCGAATGTTGTTGCTCTTGAGTGCTTGTTTCACTTCAGGAGACTTGAATTCGACCCCCCTATCCGATAATGCAGCGCGGGCTGCAAAAGGCATCCTCTCCAGAATTCTCACAAGTCCGGCAGCTGTGGACGTTCCAGTGGCTCGCCCCAGCGATTCAAAGTAGGACAATCTACTGTATGTATCGGTCAGGATGAGGACAATTGGCGAACCAAAGAAGCCTTTTATGAAGGCCAAGTCCATTTGAATCAGTGATCCTCGCTTCAGTTCGGTATTCATGAAGCTGTTTGGTGCATACCTGCCGAATGATCTTCGCTTCGGAGCTTGACTGTAGATGGCATATTCAGGTCTCGAACGAATGTGTTTTAGGATCGCTGCGCGGCTCACATCCAGCTCTTCTGAGTGCTTCCGAGCGAAGTGGCTCAGACCAAATGGACGTTTAGCCCACTTTTCCCACAGGTAGATCTTTTGACGCTCGCTCAACAAAGGAGCCATTTCTATGTCGGCGCACTAGCTCGGCAAGTTGGGACGCCCGGAGATAACAGTACGTAGTGGACACCACGCAGCGATCACTGTTAACAGCGGCCTCCTGCTTCCGAGTGCTGGTGTCGGAATATTGAACACGATTGATGTGTTCGACGCCACCGATCGCTCCACCAGGACCACCAGTTGGTTCGTCAAAGGCCAACTGCCTCTCAAACAGCTCAGGCAGAATCTCAAACGCAGTCGTTATCTGCTGCCGGCTATTGTTGCAGCGCTCTTCCAGGATAACGACGCAGGCTAGCAGGAGCAGGATTAGTACAAGCTTCAGTACAATAATGGCGCTCTTCACACGCTCCGTTGTAAGATTGAGGGCATACATTGTGCTGGCACTGAGTTGAAATGAATGCGAGTGAAGAGCAATCTCCAAAGCGCCTCTCTTTTATAGAGAGAAGGAAGCGGATTTGAGTAACGTGTGCTTGCAAGTGCAATCTCTGCACATTAAGGTTTAGCCGTAGCAAATTTCGCTTGCCAACAGGCTAAATCTCTTCGGTTGTGCCGGCACACATTCTCGCGTAAAATGTGTTGGCAAATTCTTTCAAGTTGTAGAGTGAGAGAGGATACTGTAGCGTCAACAATGGCCGAACAATTGACGGCGTATTAGCGCATCTAAGGCGTGCATGTTTTTAAAGAAGCTGGGAAACAGGCAAATTGGACACGTGTGTTTTAAAGAATAATTGTCGTAGACCATTACTACTAACTGGCGTCCCTCCCCATTAGGGCTGGCCTCAGAGAAACGTTTTCTTGCCGACCTGTCTATGGATATTTTTTGCTTGTGGTAAGACAAGGATAATTATTCGCCGAGCGCCGAGATGGCTTCCCCCCATCCCTCCATCAATTTTGAAAGGCCTTGACCTGCCAACACTATGGATACGCGCATATGTGTCTTGTTCAGGCAGCAGCTTAATAGTCTTACTGCCAGAATTATGTCTAAGTGAGCCGTTCTGCCAGCGGCGGGATTTTCAGTGAATCGAGCGCGCCAGATGGCCTCTTTACCTGACGAGGCAGCTACTAGGCGGCGCTCCCTTCAGACATAAGTATGTGGCCGTGGGTATGTACGCACAGGCGGCGTATTAGTGGTGACGAGACAGCGCAAGCCCTGGAACGTCGTCAAAAATTTTCACACTAAGAGCTATTGATGCGAAAGAGGAGCGCGCGGCCTAGTCGGGACTGTTTTTACCCCCCTCCCCCCGTTGTTTTGGTTCCACTTTGTTCCCAGTTGGGAGTCAAGAGGCTAGCGAACGACCGGAAGGAGCCAAGGAGTAGAAGCGAGCGCCAGGCCGCCGGAATTGGAATTCAGTGGCGAATCTCTTTTCCTTCGTTCCACTTCGGCGACGCCGTTGATCGAGCGGCACCGCACTAACTCGTTTTCCCAAGCTGGAAGCCGCCGGTCGGCCGCCCCTCACCTGATTAGATGACTGCCGGACACGAGAGGATCCTACATACTTACAACGTCGCAGCTTGGCCGGTCGCCTGAGCTTCAGTGGCGTCAGCGTTCGCCTCGCCTGTTGACGAGAAAGGTGCGGCCAGATTGAAAGAAGCCGCCGCTCTGTGCGCAGGCGACCAGCGGAAGTAACGCCCAGCAACGGAGCTCATCGAAGAGCGGAGCGATGTCAACAGAGGCGCAAGAGGAAGTCGTCATGTCGGGTCCTCCAACTCCCATTCTCTCGGACTACATGGAGCTGGGCAGCTTGGTGCTGCTGTTCGCCGCCGGCGGACCCGTCAACCTCGTGGCCTACTCCCAGTTGTCCGAGAGGCGCCGCGCTGGCCGGGGCGAGCCGACGACGGAGATGCTGAAGCGCCACCTCAACTACTCGGATCTGCTGGTCATGTTCGTCTACGTCCCCGGCAGGGCCTTCTGGCTCGTCTGCTACGACTGGCGCGCCGGCCGACTACTCTGCAAGCTCTTCAAGTTCCTCCACGCGCTCGGGTTGCTGCTGAGCGCCAACGTCGTCGTCTGCATCGCCCTCGAGAGACTGCTCGCAGTCTTGCCTGTTGGGGTGCGGAGTCATCACTTTACTCGCGATTCTGGCGCAGTATCGCGCGCCGTCGTTTCAGCGCAACCAGTTTCGTCGGCGGAGGATGGGCCTGGTTTCCGTCGTCGTGGCGTGGTGTGCCGCCGTCGCCGCCAGCGCGCCGCAGCTCCTCGTCTGGGACACGTTCGAAGGATGGCCCGGCTGGTCGCAGTGCGTCTCCGTCTGGCAGAAGGCGCTGCACGAAGATTTCGTCCTTCGCCAGTCCTCATTCGGCAACGACTCGCATGGAAGCCTGATCGCAGGTACATACATATGTGACAAAGTCAAGATATCGAACGACCGCTGCTCGGAAGCGACAATCAATCGAATGTGCCTCACTTCCATCTTTAGCGAACGACAGCTTCAGCAGAGCGGAAAGGTTGATGACGGCTGGTCGGCTCTACGCGGCGTTTCACGTTTTCATGGCATTTTGGCTCCCGGCAACGGTCATCGTTATCTGCTATCTCACGATTGTGACCTGCATCCATCGCTCAAGTCGTCTGGCAAGGCACCGACAAGATGTCAGTATCGACCTGTCACAAAGTGCTGCAAGCGTCGACGGAAGTCTCCTTGAAACTGTCGAGGACAACAAGTGGTGGAGAGGTGTGTACGGCCTACCCATAGTGTAATTTGAATTAACAGGAAGTGTACACGCCCATATGCCCCCCATCCCTACCCGCCCCGCCCCCCCCTCGCCCGTGGCATAGAGGGGGTGTGTATTTCACGGTATTTGAAATTGTGTACCTGCTGGCGCTATATATTGTATTCTATTGTGTTGCTGTACCAGTAGAACAACATACCCTACTGTAGTTACTCAGGATACTATTCGCGCACAAAGCAGAGCCGACTAGGTCTCCACCACGAGCGCAACTTGTTCTCTCAATGCAGGACTAAACAACCCTCGAGCGAGCCGACAGAGCCGGCAGGCCACCAGCTTCGGCGTCTCCAGCACTTCGTCGACTGGAGGAGAGCCGGCGATCTACCGAACGGTGGAGCGCCGGCGGCGCGTGGCGGTTCGCTTCAGCTGGCTCATCGTGGTCGCCTACCTGGTCTGCTGGTTCCCCTACAACGCCATGCAGCTCTGGCAGCTGCTGGACGAGTCGACGGCGCGCCAGAGCGACAGCTTCTACGCGCTCTACGCCATCGTGCTCTTCTCCTCCGTGCTGAACCCATTTCTCTACTCGATGGTCTTTTGATTGTGGAATCGTTGCACAGTTTGGCGTAATAGCGCATGTGTAGGCCATCTACGACAAGAAGGTCCAGATCTCGTAGTCGCCTTCGGTGATCTGAGGGGCCGGTTTCGCACAAGCGAATCCTACGCTACCCGTCTTTCTTCAGGCAGACGGCATCGCACTTCAAATGAGCAGTCGATACTCGTGGTGGCAGTTTCGGTGCGCTCATTTCGGTGTTATAGACAGGTAGGATAGCGTCACTCGTGCGGAACCGGCGCACCTGGCCGAGGGAGTTGGCTGTGGCGGCGACGGGGTGTAGGAGGCAGTGGGCGGCCTTCTTGCTGTAGCTGACACTGCGGCAGGCCAGCTCCGAGCGACAGGCGGAGACGCAGACCAGCAGATGCTCCACCCGAGACGGCACCTGCTTGAGAACCGGGTAGCTCAGGCGGGTGCCCTTCTTCTGCATGCGCATCTGGCGCACGGGCTTGCCTGAAGTGCGCATAAATGAACAGTATTTGCTTACGTAACTATTGACGTATGTATTGATATTGAGGTGCAACATCAATCCGCGCTCGTGCGAGCACACCTCTCACTTAGATGGATGATCTTCTGTCGCATCGTCTTGATCGATCTCCTCAGCTGGCGGAAGCGACCGAAGCCGCCGTTCTCGCTCAGGCTCTCCTCCTCTTGATTCACCGCTGTCGTTAGCTTCGGATTTGATTCCTTGCGGCATACTGGATGAGTGGAACTAACGTTGCTCTTCGAGTCGGCGCTTTTATCGTGACGGCACGCCTCATCTGTGCCGACAATGAGTGGAAAACTTCCAAAAGCACAGAGAACAATCAGAACATTCCAGTCGGAATTCATGTTGCAACCGCTATTGCGAAGCGAGCGGTACAAACATAGTGTGCTTTGCACACCAGTGTGAGGACGACGTCAGGCCTACCTACCAGATTGGAAGAAGCGATCTTCATCATGCTTGTCCAGTTGCTAACTGCTAGGTTACAAGCAGAAACAGAAGGCGGCTGGTGAGGGGTACATCGGCGAACAACAGATCGATAAGTCGTCTAGCGAATTTCGCCGATCTCGTTTTCCGACAACGAAACAAAGCAACGATGCAGACAGACTAATTACGGGGCTCTTGTACACATGCATGTTATGCAAACATAATATTCTGATCAATATTCAATTTGTTCTTCACAACTGCAACGACGTGCCAACTAATCCTTAGCAGATTCTGAAAGTGACGAAATGCTCGCACAGTAACGCGGATGGCCACCGAAAACATGACAAAACCTAGAAATCGGTACGAAAATGCGTTCCTTGAATGAAACTAACAGTACTCTAGGCCGGAAATGTATTCTTTCAACTGAGCAACGCGATACTGTTACAAATATGTACATAATTGCAGAAATCCCCCATGAGAGAGAGAACAAACGGTGGCACTTCCAACAGTGACCACTCTCTTGTTAGTGATATGGGCCTCTTTGTTTTGGCATCTAAGCGGGCTTGCTTTTCCCGTCGACTCATCCGATTTCAACTTGCTTTTGCTAAGCGTCGGTAGTGTCGCATCTGCTCTATACGGCGCTCCGCTCAGTCTTGCGTTATCAACAAAGTCAAGTTGAAGAAATATCCCATTATAGTCGATGAATGTTAAAGCGGCAGGTGATATCGTATTAGGTCACGAGGTTAAACTGGTGGCAGTACCATCGCCTGAGGACCTCATTGCCATGACGAACTAACAGATTCTTGTTTGTCCGCAATGCACGCCCGCTACAGTACCTTTCGAAAATATGCTCTGTTTGTCCGTGTGGGTAGCTTCAAAGTTATACCGCCTATGTACATACATGCCTTGTTGTTATGTCGATATGGCCTATGCTTATTATCTATGTACTCTGACACTTAATTTTCGAGCTCGTTAGCGAGGCAAGCGCATATAATTGAAACCGATAAAGTGTCGCGATGCTTTCGGGAATGCGGTTTTCAGTTTGTTGAATATTCATAAGCTTGGTCGCGGTTGTTGACCTGGGTGCTACAGTACGATATTCGCAACCATACCTCCTACCCCCCCCCCCCCCACAACTCATCCCAGCCAGGAGGGTAGGTGGCAGGGGCAATTGACCTCCGTAAAAGAGCGGCGGGTACGGAAGGGTGTGCCCTTTTAACCAATCGGCGTTTGCCTCTCACAACAAAGATGTTCGCTATCGGTAAATATGCATCAAATAATAGGGTTACTCATTTTTCAAAATTTTGAATTAGAAGTTTCAAAAAGCCCAACGTCTTTCATCAAAACGCCACTTTCGGCTATGCCGTTTGTAGTAGTTATGAATACGGTATTTGACAATTCTCAAAGAGACGAAGGTACAGTATCAGTAGGTGTTGCCTGCGCTCTGCACTTAGCAAACTCGATCCTAGATTCAAGATAACAGGCCGAACAGGAGAAAAGCGCGGACGCTGCGCAACCGCCGAATTTCAGGGACATCTGATCAAGAGACTAGCTGCGGCTATATAGCTGGTCATTGTCATCGCTTCAGCTCAGTAGTCTTGCCGTTCTTGTGTCGACAAGTGATACGTGACACTCCTTGAGTGTCAGATAGGCACTCCGCGTGATTGTTTTAGCAGACGGGGACAATAGAAAACGCGTCGGAGCAGGCTGTACTGACGACGATGAGCGCAGGCTGTATTGACCGCTGACCGCTCAGAAGCCACCTACAATGTAGAATGCCAGCGGCGCCCCAATTGTACAGGCGCCCCTTATCTACGCTACACAGCGGGGGCTCCCCGGCTGGGGTGGACGGCGTCGGTTTCCGTAGTGCTACAGTACGACGCTCCTATAACTCGGTTTGATTGCGCGGCGCGTAGACGCCTTTCTCAGCGCGTCTTATATGGACGGCGTACTGTAGGCGCAGCAAAATCAATGGCGGACGGTATTTTCGGATCTGCGAAATTTTACAGAGCGTGAGTATGGTCGCCCAAAATCAGGCCTAAATAATACACCGCAAATCGCCAAACGAACGACGGATTCGTATTCTGCGGTGTCAGAAAGCCCAGACAAAACTGTCAACGCTATTTTGAAAATTCGACTCCGGGACCCAATTTTTGGCCGGCCGGGTGCCGAAAAGCAGGGTAAAGGCGTCAAAAAAATCGCAAAACAAACACCGGATTCGTGTTCAGCGTTGTCGGAGACCCCCAAAACAGGTGAAAACACAATTTCGAAAATTTGACCCCGGGATTTGAAAATTCGGCGCGGCCTGGATACGGCAGCTCAAAATGGTCAAGACACTTCGTCAAGACCAACTTTTGACGCTGAACACGTTGCAATGGTCAATTTGCCGGTGAAGGCACGCTTTCCGGCCCAAAAATCCATTCAAAGTCGAAAATCCCAATTTTCCGTTCGGGACCCGGGACTTTTGCCACCGCGGATCTCCCGAACGGCGAGACCGATCTCGGCGGTTTTGGTCTTGAATGAAAGGTAATATAAGTGTCCAGGTCAGGAATTAAATTGGCGAGGATCCACCGTCACAAACTCGAGTTACGATTTTTTAAATGTCGGAAAAAATTTTAAATTTTTAATTTTTGACCCAACTCTCTAGCGTCAGACCACCTAGGGAGCCCGTTCCAGTCTGGTTCTGAAGAGGGTCCAAAGGCCTACAACATATCCAAAAATCATCAAATTCGATCCACTTTTACGAAAGTTATGGCGAAGATATTTTTTTATACTCCACAAAAATGTGTGGAGTATATAGCGTTTGTGCGCGAAACGCAGAAACTTTGAGTCAACGGCGTTCGCGCGTGAAGCGGCGGATTTCCAAACGGTCTTTTGCGTTGGGTAGGTCTAGTAGGTGGGCAGGCCGGACACCAAACGGGGTCACGCTGCGGGACCCCGTTGGCGGGAAATTCAAAATTTAAATTTCCAAAGTACTGAAAACGGGGTTAAACAAGGTAGAACTCGAAAAACTTGCATATAATGGTATATACTATCTTTTGATATGTTGTAGTACTCGATAGTGCCGAACACGCAAAAAAGAATTGGATCGCTGCGGGATCCATTTTGGTGCCACAAATTTGAAAATTTGCGATTTTTCGCGATTTAACAACTTCGACGGTTTGCTGTGCGCGATAGGTAGCAGTGAAGCCGTCATACCTTGTTTGTAGGGCTCCTTCCCAGATGTCCTCTTGTTGAATGAGCCATGAACGGAGAAAATCGGTTGAGACACAAAAAAGTTATCTTGGTGGAACTTTTTTGTCTCCGGGGTCAAAAATTGCGCTTTTTGCGTTTCGACGTCTGTAGCGCCCGAATGCGTTGCGGGATCGTCCTCAACGGCGGTTCTAAACGATTCTACGTTGAAATATGGTCCAGAAAAGTGGTTTTGAAAAATTTGCAGAGCTACAGTAACCCTGCCGCGTCCATTTGAATTTTGGCTGTCGGGTCGACTTTGCCAATATTATGCTCTATTTCGGGGTTTTGAGGGGCGCTGATTACCAATTTGGCATTCGTTTAGCGCTTAGATGATGCTTGAACGTACCTACCACAAAAACGGCATGCGACCAGATACCCCAACTGCAGAATTTCGTTTCTGCGAGTCCATAGGAAGTTAGGGGCGTCGTATGTCGATTCTGGGTAGAACCTGGGATGTAGATCACGAATTCGGCATTAGTTTTCCGATTTTGGAGTGTCAGGAGGCCACAGCATAGGAGTCACCGTGCGTAGGAATCAAATTTGTGGAGTATACTGCGTCCCCCGGACGACTTGCCTGGTTTTACTAGAAAATTCGAATTTTTGAATTTTCGCAAAATTTTTCCACCGCCACAAATTTTCCCACCCCCCGACCACGCTGCGCCTCGTCCTGAGTGCTATCTTTTAAAAAAAAATTTGGCTCCCTAAGTGCTTCGTAGCGAGCGCCAGGCCTGTTGGTGTTAACTCGTGGAAGTAGAACTAGACACATCTTCAGGCGACCATTTTCTTACGACCATTTTACGACCATTTTCTTACGACCATTTTCACTGCCTCTATCGGCGCGCCGTTCACCCTCCCCTCTCCCTCCTTCAAAAGCCTCCCTTCCGTGTTCCAGGAGGACTATCGCAATCGGCGGGGTCGGAGACGATCGGGAGCCGGCGGCTACCGCGCAACTTCGAGTCGTGATCGCGCGCGATAATGTGCGTGTCTAAAGCTGAGTATTCCAATACCGCAAAATTGAACACAAACCACCCGCACATAGAATTAGAATTACGAGGCGGCTGGAGGGAGGTGGCGGCTTCGATTGACGGCCGTATCACGACGCACACATAGAACACAAAATCGACACAATGGGCCGGCGCAATGGCGAGTTACGCCACAAAGTTTGAACCTTTTGAACACATACCCGCATGTAGCATTAAGAATTACGAGGCGGCTGGAGGGAGGTGGCGGCTTCGATTGACGGCCGTATCACGACGCACACATAGAGCACAAAATCGACACAATCGGCCGGCGCAATCGCGAGTTACGCCACAAAATTCGCATTTTTGCACACAAATCCATCCGCCGTATTAGAATTACGAGGCGGCCGGAGGGAGGTGGCGGCTTCGATTGACGGCCGTATCGCGACGCACACATAGAACACAAAATCGACACAATCGGCCGGCGCAATCGCGAGTTACGCCACAAAAACCGCATTTTTGAA
>JASAMZ010009248.1:0-55079 GCA_030248115.1 Linhomoeus sp. GSCO2_2 | reverse complement strand
TGTATCGTTCTCCAGAAGCAATCGTAATTTGTGGCCTTCGTTCAGTTACGTATTGCTCGCTTAAAGGTACAGTACCTCAGTGGATATCTGTCCAGTTTACCCATGTCCAGGAATGCACATGCCAAATTGCTGCTTGGATGACACCAAGTTGTGATGAGTTTTACAGAAAATGGTAAAAATGAGTACACATTTTATGGTATAATTATGCAAAGGTTTTCTAAGGACTGAAAGATGGTTTCAAAAAACTCTGAGTGTGAGTGCAAAGGTTTTCTAAAAATTAATATGAGTTTTTAACCAGGCAAGTCGTTCGGGGGACGCAGTATACTCCACAAATTTGGACTCCTACGCACGGTGACTCTTCTGCTGTTGCGGCCTCCTGACACTCTCAATCGCAAAAGCAATGCTGAATTCGTGATCTACATCCCAAAATACCCCAGATTCGACATACAACACCCCTAGTTTCCTATGGACTCTGGGAACTGAAATTCTGCACTTGGGGTACGGTAGCATACAAATTTGTCGTAGGTACGTTTAAACATCATCTATACACTGAACGGATGCCAAATTCGTAATCAGCGCCCCCGAAAACCCCGAAATCGAGCATAGTATTGGCAAAGTCGACCTGACGCCCAAAATTCAAACCGACGCGGCAGGGATACTGTAGCTCTGCAAATTTTTCAAAAATACTTTTCTGGACCAGATTTAAGCGCAGAATCGTTTGAAACCACTTTTGGAACGATTCGGCAACGCATTCGAGCGCTATAGACGCCGAAATGCGAAAATCGCAATTTTCGACCCCGGAGTCGAAAAAGTCGCAGTGTAAGAAAGTTTTTTGTGTTTCGCCCGATTTTCTCCGTTCATGGCTCATTCGATAGAGGACATCTGGGAAGGAGCACCAAGAGTGGTCTCGCCGCTCTAGCTGCTACCTAGCTCGCACAGCAGCCCGTCAAAGTCGACCCGGGGCCAAAATTCGCGAATTTTTCAAATTTGGCGCCAAAATGGGTCCCACAGCGATCCAATTCATTTTTTCCGTGTTCGGCACTATCCGATTGTTTATGCCATCAACCGGATTCCGCCACATCGGGTCGCTTGTAGGGTGATATGAGGGGACACAGAAAATGGACTCCTTGACAATCTCTGATTTTTGTGCCATCTTCGATGGCATTTTCAAATCATATAAATCAGCCTTGCTATCAGTAGGGACATGGCAAATGACTATGCTCTATCAAAGCCACTGTGATTATTGCCTTGCCGCATCACAGCCTGTGCCATTTCCACAATGTTCAGCTTGATTGCAAAGGCAGATATGGGAGATTAGAATGTCATAGTGTGCATTATTTCTGCTGTGTTTTGCACGAATGCAAAGGCAGATACAACCTTGTCTGCTTTTATTCACAATATTGTACCTCTTGAAATCAGAGTATTCTCTTTAGTTCCACCTGAGAATCTAGGTATCTTGTCATACATGCAGTAGCAGCCTTTCTCATGGTTACTAACCTTGCTAGTGGTCTACTATCAGGCAAATGTTACCATGGTCCAGCATGGATGAAATCTGGTGTCACTTGCTGATGATGTGCAGCCACCTCCCAAGCTCATCAGAGCCTCTCACCATCTTCAACAATTGCACACCATACCTTCACACACATCACACACAATGCGCAAAGGTGATCAAGCACACATCACTCTCTGACTCACCCTATGCTCCCTCAACTCCAAGAGTCAATACACAGCCACATTGCTGGAGTACAGCCTGCCTAAAGACAAATTGCTGCAAAATTGGAGCAACACAAAACTTGGCGGAAGGGAAAAAGTCTAGGGACGTAGTCACAACTCAGAGTCTCTGAGCAAAGGCAGATCAAGCACACACCACTCTCTGACTCACCTTATGCTCCCTCAACTCCAAGAGTCAATAATACACAGCCACATTGCTGGAGTACAGCCTACCTAAAGACAAATTGCTGCTAAATTGGAGCAACACCAAACTTGGTGGAAGGGAAGAGGTCTAGGGACGTGGAAGGGAGAGTCACAACTCAGAGTCTTTGGGCAAAGGCAGATCAAGCACACATCACTCTCTGACTTACCCTATGCTCTCTCAACTCCAAGAGTCATTACACAGCCACATTGCTGGAGTACAGCCTACCTAAAGACAAATTGCTGCCAAATTTGAGCAACACAAAACTTGGTGGAAGAGAAGAGGTCTGAGGACCTGTGTCACAACTCAGAGTCTCTGAGCAAAGGCAGATCAAGCACACACCACTCTCTGACTCACCCTATGCTCTCTCAACTCCAAGAGTCATTACACAGCCACATTGCTGGAGTACAGCCTACCTAAAGACAAATTGCTGCCAAATTTGAGCAACACAAAACTTGGTGGAAGAGAAGAGGTCTGAGGACCTGTGTCACAACTCAGAGTCTCTGAGCAGAGGCAGATCATGCACACACCACTCTCTGACTCACCCTATGCTCCCTCAACTCCAAGAGTCATTACACAGCCACATTGCTGGAGTACAGCCTACCTAAAGACAAATTGCTGCCAAATTTGAGCAACACAAAACTTGGTGGAAGAGAAGAGGTCTGAGGACCTGTGTCACAACTCAGAGTCTCTGAGCAGAGGCAGATCAAGCACACACCACTCTCTGACTCACCCTATGCTCCCTCAACTCCAAGAGTCATTACACAGCCACATTGCTGGAGTACAGCCTACCTAAAGACAAATTGCTGCCAAATTGGAGCAACACAAAACTTGGTGGAAGAGAAGAGGTCTAAGGACCTGAGTCACAACTCAGAGTCTCTGAGCAAAGGCAGATCAAGCACACACCACTCTCTGACTCACCCTATGCTCCCTCAACTCCAAGAGTCATTACACAGCCACATTGCTGGAGTACAGCCTACCTAAAGACAAATTGCTGCTAAATTGGAGCAACACCAAACTTGGTGGAAGGGAAGAGGTCTAGGGACGTGGAAGGGAGAGTCACAACTCAGAGTCTTTGGGCAAAGGCAGATCAAGCACACATCACTCTCTGACTTACCCCATGCTCTCTCAACTCCAAGAGTCATTACACAGCCACATTGCTGGAGTACAGCCTACCTAAGGACAAATTGCTGCCAAATTTGAGCAACACAAAACTTGGTGGAAGAGAAGAGGTCTGAGGACCTGTGTCACAACTCAGAGTCTCTGAGCAAAGGCAGATCAAGCACACACCACTCTCTGACTCACCCTATGCTCCCTCAACTCCAAGAGTCATTACACAGCCACATTGCTGGAGTACAGCCTACCTAAAGACAAATTACTGCCAAATTGGGGTAACACAAAACGTGGAAAAGAAGAGGTCTAAAGACCTGAGTCACAACTCAGAGTCTCTGAGCAAAGGTAGATCATGCCCACACCACTCTCTGACTCACCCTATGCTCCCTCAACTCTAAGAGCCATTACACAGCCACATAGCTGGAGCACAGCCTCCCTAAAGTAAATTGCTGCCAAATTGGAGCAAAAATTGGTGGAAGGGAAGAGGTCTAGGGACGTGAGTCACAACTCAGAGTCTCTGAGCAAAGGCAGATCAAGCACACACCACTCTCTGACTCACCCTATGCTCCCTCAACTCCAAGAATCATTACACAGCCACATTGCTGGAGTAGAGCCTACCTAAAGACAAATTGCTGCCAAATTGGAGCAACACAAAACTTGGTGGAAGGGAAGAGGTCTAGGGACGTGTCACAACTCAGAGTCTCTGAGCAAAGGCAGATCTGGCACACACCACTCTCTGACTCACCCTATGCTCCCTCAACTCCAAGAGTCATTACACAGCCACATTGCTGGAGTACAGCCTACCAAAAGACAAATTGCTGCCAAATTAGAGCAACACAAAATTTGGTGGAAGGGAAGAGGTCTAGGGACGTGAGTCACAACTCAGAGTCTCTGAGCAAGGCAGATCAAGCACACATCACTCTCTGACTTACCCTATGCTCTCTCAACTCCAAGAGTCATTACACAGCCACATTGCTGGAGTACAGCCTACCTAAGGACAAATTGCTGCCAAATTTGAGCAACACAAAACTTGGTGGAAGAGAAGAGGTCAGAGGACCTGTGTCACAACTCAGAGTCTCTGAGCAGAGGCAGATCAAGCACACACCACTCTCTGACTCACCCTATGCTCCCTCAACTCCAAGAGTCATTACACAGCTGCATTGCTGGAGACAGCCTACCTATAATGACAAATTGCTGCCACATTGGAAAGATAAAGAAAGATACGATTCAGTATTAGCATGATTGGCTGAATCTCTGAGCCGGCTGCGTGGAAGGTAGCAAATGCAATCCCTATGCGTAGGTGGTAGTAGGCTTTGAGTCGAAACAAGTAAGAAAGGTACTGTTTAGTATTAGCATTGCCTGAAGCTCTGAGCCGGCCACGTGGAAGGTACAAGTACAATCCCTATGGGTGGTGGTAGTAGGCTCTGAGCTGATATAATTATTAAATGGTACTGTTGAGTACTAGCCATTGCCTGAAGCTCTGAGCTGGCCGCGTGGAAGCTACAAGCGCAATCCCTATGAGTAGGCCATAGTAGGCCCTTAGCCAAAACAATTTACAAAGATACTGTTCAGTATTAGCATTGCCTGAAGCTCTGAGTCAGCTGTGTAGTAGGCAAGGTCTGTTGTCAGGGAGAATGCCTAAAATGGTGCATGAGAGAGTGTTAAACATGTGAATCTCAGGTGTCATGGAGTGAGGACAGACACATCAAGCATAAGCATCCCGTGTCCCCTCTGCGAGAGTGGCAAAAACTGCAATCTTAGGTAAGCAGAGAAAAAGCCTATGTCCCTTCTGACATGGATGCCATCGTTTGATCGTGCCATCCAAAAAGTGCCATCATTGATGGCACAAACAATCGGCTATCGAGTACTACAACATATCAAAAGATAGTATATACCATTATATGCAACTTTTTCGAGTTCTACCTTGTACTATGCCTTTTTCAGTACTTTGAAAATTTAAATTTTTGAATTTCCCGCCAACGGGATCCCGGAGCGTGACCCCGTTTGGTGTCCACCCTGCCCACTTACTAGGCCTACCCAACGCAAAAGACCGTTTGCAAATCGCTACGTCGCTATCACTTCACTCAGTGTCTGACCTGCTGCCAATAAAGAAGTTGTACCTAACGTCATATTGTGTTGAAGACCGCCGACGAAACTGGGCCATCACATTGCAAATCGATCTTATCGATGTAATCGATCGATGGTAGCCAAAGACAAAGCTAACTACGGTGCAATGTCGGCACCCACCGGAGCGTTGAACAATCCCATCTGGGCGGAGACGTCGCTGGTGTACTTGACCCGAGTCTGGCGGCCGCCCCACCGCTTCGCCGGCGACTGCGACGACCTCGAGTCCGCCGACAGCGGCTCCTCCTGCTGCTGCTGCTGCGCCGTCGCCACCGGCGTCGGCAGAAACGGCTCCTGCAAGTGCGCGACTTCCAACGTGATCACTGCGCACTTTCTTCTGTGAATTAGCCAGCAACATAGATTGGCGACCGACTTCGTGGGCCGACGGAGCGGTGGTCGTTCCAGAGGCGGTCAGCACGGAGGAGGCGGCCGTCTCGCTGCTGATGCCGAAGCTGCACTCGCTGGCCGGCAGCGGCGGCGTCGACGGCAGCTCGCCCCAGCCCATCACGGGAATCTCGTTCTGCGCCTCCCAGCCTGCAAAAGGGTGGACCACGACTAGTAGATGAAGTCGCTCACCAAATTAAGGGAAGAAAGCTGACCGAGCGGCTCGCTTCCATTCGAGGGAGGCGTGTCGCCGCCGCTCCGATTCGGCTCAACTGCTGCTGCGCCTTCGCGCTCTTGCTCTTCTCCATGCAACCGCGACCCAACGGGAACCAGCTGGCAGTCGAGTCTCTCCTTCGCAGGCGACTTCTCCGCTTCGGAAGGCGAGGACGGCGACGACTGGGGCGACGACGATGGGGAAGTGCAACTGTTGGACTGCTGGCCGTCGGACAGCGCCGCTTGCAGTGGAGAAGACGCGACGTCGGCGCCGGCCCGGTGGCCTTCGACAACTTCTACAGCGCCGCCGGTGGAATCGCTGGCCATTGAACTACAGCGTACGAAGCAGGATACACAAACACAGGCGCGGGATTAGTAGAACAGGATAGAAACTCTACACAGAATCCACTACCCAAAGAAAGCGAATTACATTTTGCCAAAAAAAAATCTGGATTATGTTTTGAAAACATCTGGCGAAGGGTGAACTGCTATGACGGACAATATGGCATCTCAAATATTTGCGGTATCTGGTCTTGGCGGCGCATCGTGATAACTTTCTGCATTTGGCTCGTGACTATCAATCTGCAAAACACCACTTACTCTCCAAATGCCCGTTTCGACACACTTCTAGCCTTGAAAGAAGGTTGCTTTGAAGTAAACCATTGTAAAACTGCGTCGTTTAGGGAAGCTTTACCGGTGCCACTGCCACCGTTTAAGCCTAAATCCTAAATCATTCCGGGCTAAAACTGAAACGCGCACAATGTTAACGGATACAATTCGAACAGGCGTAGTAACAGTCGCAGATGCATTTACTGTGATTGTTTTGAATGACTGATGTGCCAACTGACAATGATAGCTGCGGTGCAGAGCCAGAATTTCAGCGCAAGCAAATTTTGTGCTGATTCGTCTCAAAACTGTGTAACTTGAAGGTTAGCGCTGTTATGAAGATGCGGCACTGTAGAGAAGCGCTCAGTGGGCTATGATCGCCGTATCCCCTGCCTTCCCGTTCCACTTTTTGCGATACTCCGCAATTTTTCACCGGACCCGGTACAGCGGGATACTGTGGAACTGGCCGAAATTTGATACTCCGGAAAATTTCAACTTGCAGAGTATTAAATTTAATACTTTGAAAAATTTGCGGTTCCCGCATATCAAATGTTTAATACTTCTTATCGTAGTGCATTCGGAAGTATCGGAGTGACACCTCGGAACTGGAATTGGGTGGCTGAAAATTTAAGAAGTACTGGTGCAGTGGCGCTCTGCGATACTCTGTAATTTGCAATACTCTGGAATTGTGCGGAAGTGCCCTGATGGTAAGGATGCAGTACTGTAAAGACACGAGAGAATGCAGATTTGAATATATGAAACATGCTGAATTCAAACTCATTGTCAGAATACGAAAGTCGTATCTAAATATGAAAGAATACAAAGGTCCAATCCTCAATTTGGAAGAAGAGCAACTCGACTCTTCAAAGCCCCACTGTTGCTACTCTTCGTCTGTCCGGCGTCTGTGCTACATACACAAGCACCGCAAAGACGTGCCCACATACTGCAGACACTGTGGAGTGTACCTCTGTGCTCGCTTCTGTTTTGCGATTTTCCACACTGTGCATGACTACACTTCATTCATGGACTCTGTAAAGTAAGATACACTTGTGCTCGTACCTTTGTGTTATTTTGTCTCTGCAGCCCTCTGCCATCTTTATTTGATACTTCTTAACTTACATCTGCCCTTGTTGGCATTTTTCTCTACTTAAGGAGTACTGCCGCGACATCGAGTTAAGCGGGCTACACAACTTCAGAGGGCTACAGCGATACTTCTTATTTTGCATGACACACTTTTTAGAAGTACTGCAGGTCCAACTGTGCCCCGAGTGTCACTTCGATACTTCGCAATTCCATCAAATTTTGCGATACTTTTTAAATTCGGAGAAAAACAGTTAACGAGTATTGCGGTGCAATCACGCAGAACGAGAAAAAGTTAAGGCATATCCATCTCCGATACTTTTATCGCTAAAAAGTACTGGTCGCCAATACTTTTCTTTTTTAAGCGGGCGACAGAGGCATTTGATACTTGTTAATTCCGGCGTACCCCTGTAGTGCGGGAACGGGAAGGCATGGGGTATACTAAAGAATTACGGTAGCCGCGCGGCCCGGTCGGTCCATCTCTACGTAATGCATCTGTTGCACTTCCTGGAAGACGCTCCTGAAACATGGCATGTACTGTTGGTCAAGTATTTGAAGCCGTGAACGTAACCATTTCACGCAGCAGTTCCTCTCACTAGCCGATCTACTGTTGAAAGGGGCGTGGTCACAAGTCGTCGTAGCTCGTGGTTCTTACCCATTGGCCAAATTCTACCGACCAACCAATCAGCAGTCGCCAGGGCCTCTTCTGAGTGACGCTGCTAGCCTTGGCTGGCAGCGCAGTCTGTTCAGTGGGGGCAGTTTTGAATGGAAGTGGTGACTTTTCAGAGAACGAAGATGGGAAGCTGAAAACGTGGACGTGTACTACTGTTGAGTTATCAAAACGAGTTTGGCGTAGGAGAATTGCTCGTATTGGTGGTCAAGAATCAAGATGCGCAAGACGATTCTTTTGGCGGTGCTTTGTGGAGTTCTGGCTTTTTCTGTCGTGCTGGCTGTGGATAAAACCGAGGACGAGGCAAGCAATCGGCGCATATAACTGAGATGAGAATGCAGCAAACCCGAGTTTCGCAACTTTCTTCAGGATCAGGATTTGACCGGGGACAGCGGGGGGAAGGCAATCGGTGGCGACTCGGCAGCGCCGGAGGACGAGCTGGAAGAGGAGCCGGACTTCGGCGATGACGACGACGAGAACTCGAAGATCATCGACGACGACGACGATGAGCCGCCGCCGCCGGTGATGCCCGAAGCCGACGAGGAAGAGGAGGAGGAGAAGGTTGCTAATTTGTCTAAGGATCGGAGATCGATTCCGATGAAGTGTTACAACGGTCGCTGCAGGTGGAGCCGCTCGACTTCGAGACGCCCATGCCGACTGGCTTCGTCTTCTTCGCCGACCCCTTCGCCGACACGTCTGGTCTGGGCTCGCGCTGGGTGCTCTCCGAAGCGAAGAAAGACGGCGTCGAAGACAACATCGCCAAGTACAACGGTGCGCAGCAGGGTTTTCGATGTGCTTTGTGCATGACTGAAATGGAATGGCAAGGGAAATGCCCCTTCCCCTTTCTCCAGGCCAGTGGGAGATCGCCCTGCCCGATGCGGTGGCGCTGAAGAATGACTACGGCCTCATAGCGAAGGTGAGGGTTCGTGCAGTTGCTATTGGTAGTCTTTGTTTCTTGTCTTGCAAGGGCGAGGGCGGTCCGACGACTGGTTTGAATGCTTTGTTAGCTGAATTGCTAGCGGCAAGGCTATTTATGCACTATGCAGCCGATATTCGCAGTCACGTGTTGGCTAATCTTGTCAGTAGTTGTTCCACAACAGCGCAGCCATTCTTTCCATTTGCAGAACAAGGCGCACCACCACGCGATCTCGGCGAAGCTGTCGACGGCCATCGACTTCAAGCAGCTGGCGGCGGAGAAGAAGCCGCTGGTGGTCCAATATGAGGTCAAGTTCCAGAACGGACAGGAGTGCGGCGGCGGCTACATCAAGCTGCTCACCAAGTCCAAGGATCTGAAACTGGTCTGTGATAGGATATTGTGTTTGCAGTTGAAACTGGGGACTGATTAGGCTACCAATTCGCCTTCTGTGGTCGCTATTCACGCCCACCACCGTGTAATAAATCAAGCTCATAGTTTCGATTGGGGGGGGGGGGTTACTCCCCCCCTACCAACGGCCAACAAGAACGAAATTCTTGTTAATCCCCTCCCCTAGCCGAGATTCCAGCTACCCCCCCCCCCTAAAAATCAGGAAATTTCCCAAAAGTTGACCTAAAATTGGCAAAAATTTTCGCCTGCGGCGCTATTTTTGAGCAATTTGAGTCATTTTGGTACAATTTGCTTCAAAATTGAGTAAAAATTTGCGTTTTTTGGCGACTTTATGGCAATTTTTAGGCTTTTTTGGCTATTTTTTGGAGAGCTTCAAGAACAGGATTCTTGTTCTAGTTACCCCCCCCCCCCAAATCTCGGTTGAACCCCCCCCCCCCCCCCCCTAGCCTCGCGACCAATCGCAACTATGATCAAGCTCTACTTCTCTATTGCAGAAGCAGTTCACGGACAAGACCCCGTACACGATAATGTTCGGCCCGGACAAGTGCGGCATGACCAGCAAGAACCACTTCATTCTGCGCTACCAGAACCCCAAGAACCTCTCCATACATGTGGGGAAGCCAATCCAGAGCTGTGTCTTTCCAAGAAGTGTGAAAGTATGTACCATTTGAAGGAGCACCACGCGAAGCAGCCGTCCAAGTCGCTGGACGAGTACTTCACCGACCACAAGAGCCATCTCTACACGCTGATCATCCAGGCGAACGGCGACTTCGAGGTCAAAATCGACAATGTCCAAGTTTCCAAGGGGAATCTCATGAAGGTAGGCGACTTAGTGAAGACTGGAAGGACGCGCGTCGGTAGAAGCGGTGGTGTGGCGCGATAGAACTGCGCTCTTCTACCCGCGATCTCTTGTACACGTGAGTGCCAGGCTATTACAGAAGGATTTCGCTGCTTCTACACTTGTGATCATGGCGGCAAACGCGGGGGCGCCTGTACTGACGCGCGGAGCTTCTTACACAGAAGACGGCGCTTCCTTTTCTTTTATAGGATCTGGAGCCGGCCATTACCCCTCCCAAAGAGGTGGAGGATCCCGAGGACAAGAAGCCGGAGGACTGGGACGATCAGGAGAAGATTACCGACCCGGACGCCAAGAAGCCCGACGATTGGTGGGCGTTGTTGCTGTTGTTGGATTGGCCAATCAGTGACGAGAATGATTGGTGTTACCTTCCAGGGACGAGGAGGCGCCCGAGCAGATCGAAGACCCAGACGCCAAGAAACCGGACGACTGGTGGGTACTCGCGGTAGTAGCGCAGCGCAGCGCAATCGATATTTGCTGCGCCCTGTCTATTTCTCAAGCTTTGCTACTGTACAAGCCACGCACTTCGCAACACAATGCGAACTCTCGCTCTCTCTTTACAGGATGGAAGAGGAGGAGCCGACGATTCCCGATCCCGAGGCGAAGAAGCCTGACGATTGGTAGGTTCTATGGCTAAATTCGGCGTCTAATCCAAGTCCTAACTTCCAAGTATACTTCAGGGACGACGCGCCCGACGCCGACGGCGCGTGGGAGGCGCCCCGAATCGGTAGGTAGAAGTTTGCGCATCTTATGCGCCACATATACGCCAGATTCATTCCATTCTCCAGACAACCCCAAGTGCAAGGAAGTCTCTGGATGCGGCCAGTGGACGGCTCCCAAGATCAAGAACCCCGCCTACAAGGGGAAGTGGAAGGCGCCCAAGATAGCCAACCCCAACTTCAAGGGCAAGTGGAAGCCCAAGATCGTGCCCAATCCACACTACTTCGAGGTCGAGGACTCCCCATTCGAGCTGATGCTCCCCATCGTGAGTGGATTGAGTGAGGGAGTTGCCATCCTCCCTCCCCCCCCCCCCCCCCCCCCCCAACTTGGAACAACTCTGGAACGAGATCTTTGTTCTTCTCGGGTTTGTCGAGCCACCTCCCCCCCGGGCAAAATGGCGGGTCCCATATAAAACGGGACACGTCACATACAAATCGGCACTTCCACATATATTTGTTGTTTCATTTAGAGGTCATTTCAAATAGAGCGAAATAAGTCGTTGTGGCACTTCTGGAGTGTTATAGACGGTTTTCGCAGCAGTTCTGGAACTCGATTTTTGGCCCGCTCAATTCACCCCCCCCCCCTCCCACCGGCAATAATCGTTCTATGACCTATGACCCTATGACCTATGACCCATGGAATCTATGACCCAAATTTCATTTTCTGCGCTACAGTAATCCCAAAGCGTAAAGTACATACTGGCGGTTACGGTAAGCAGCAAGTTGCACCAAAATGACACTCGATTTGCTTCGAAAGCGCCAAACCCTATCAAGAGCTCGGTGTGCGTGCGTCACGCTTATTTCAGGCTCAATAACTGGTTCATCTGACGTCGTAGGATGGAGTTTGAGACGTCGTCGAGTAGCCACTAGCCAGCAGACTCCTGTAGCCGTCTAAGGGTCGAAACGAAAATAAACTTTCAAATCGCGCTCTACAGTAGCCCAAAGCGGGGGTCCACTATAAGTCAAAAGTTGACCGAACGTAGACAAATCGGATACCAAAATGAAGTTCTCGAGCTACTGAATCCGACAACAAGACTTTCAAAATTGTAAATAGAGGACACCTAGCCAACACGCGTCAGAAACTGGTGATTTGACGTTGTCGCAGGCTTAATGACTCGCCCGCCTGACATCATACAGCGAAGTTTGAGGTACCACCAGATAGCCTGGGACGCCTCTTGCCATCTTAGTGGTCAAACTCAAAAGTGGAAAACGTTTTCAAAATTGTGCGCTACAGTACCCAAAAGTGGTTTACAAGATTCTGCAGTGCAACTAAATATTCATGACAGCAGCTTTTGAAAAGTTTGGAGGTTGTGACGCAAATTCCAAATTCCCAATGCTGAGACACCACGCTTGTTGCTATTGGCTTGCTTATGCATGGCGAGTTGCGTAAAAGGATTACTGCAACGAAATATTGTTGCAGCAAGCTTTGATGCATTCGCTTGGGTTCAGGCTTAGGCTTGGGCTCATGCTTAGGCTATTGCTTAGGCTCATGCTTGTTCTCATCATTAGGGTGGGTCATGCTTAGGCTTAGGCCCAGGACACTCAGATCGAGCCCGACTACAAGCATAAATCTAAGCATAAACCTGAACCTTAGCCTATGCATGGTCCTTACCATAAGTCTGAACCCAAGCCTAAGCATGATCCTAACCATAAGCCTGAACCTGAGCCTAAGCGTGAGCCATAGATTACAGACCAATAGCTCAAGGGGCTTACACCCCGAAGGTCGCGGGTTCGATTCCCGCTTTGTCGCAAATCTTTTTCGTTTCCTTTCGCTCTCCTGTAACCAATAGCAAGCGTGAGCCAAATGTGTTTGTTATTTGAAAATCCCCCAAAGTGCAGTGTGGTTCTTCTAACTTGAAAATCCCCCTTAAATATTTTCTGAAAATCGCCTTAAACTGTAGTTGAATCAAAGACGCTGCTCCAGGATATCGACAATTTGATTTCAGAGTAATCTTAATAGTAAACCCTCAACATTGACCTAAACATGGTCTAAACCACATCAGTTTAGCTTAATTCTTTGAGATTCTAACTCTTACAGCAGTTTGATGCTGTTGAAGCAAATCGAGTGGCATTTTGGTGCAATTTGCCGTTTACCGCAACCGCCGGTATGTGGTTTACGCTTTGGGATTACTGCAGCGCGGAAAATTGAATTTGGGTCATACATTCCATGGGTCATGGGGTCATAGGTCATAGGTCATAGGTCATAGAACGATTATTGCCCCCCCCCCCCACCCCCAATTCCCCTGACCCGCCCCCCCCCCCCCTCCCCCCTCTCCCTCCCCCCAGGTTGACGACGAATATCGGATCTCTGGTATTAATTCTAGAGCCTAGCCTAGAATTAGGTTTATTGATTCACCGTACTCTACCCACATTGGCGCAAGCAATCCGCTCCCTTCTCACCTTACTTTCCATTCGTTTGCGCTTGCGCGACTTCGCAGGGCGCCGTGGGCATCGAGCTGTGGACGATGAGCGAGGGTATCCTGTTCGACAACTTCCTGCTCACCAACGACCTGGCCGTGGCCGAGGACTTTGCTCAATCCACCTTCACGCTCAAGCAGAAGCAGGAGAACCTAGTCGCCAAGAAGAGCGGCAAAGCGGTCTGTCTGTAGTGGGTTTTGTGATACTGTTTCCTATACTTTGAAATTGCGGAAGGTCTATTTTCGCCTTAGAGCGGCGGCGGCTTCATGGACTCGCTGATTGAGCCGACGAAGGAGCGCCCCTGGCTGTGGGCCGTCTACCTGCTGGTCATTCTCGTCCCCGTCGTCTTCGTCGGCGTCTACTTCTTCGGTGGAAGCAAGAAGGTAATCTGCTTGGACGTCATTGTGGTAATGCTTTGGTTATCGATTCGTGGATTATCCCATCGCAGGATTCGGCGGCCGAGAAGAAGAAGACGGACGAGCCGACGCCCGACGACGAAGTGGAAGTACTGCTTAGAGTCTCGTAATGACCTGCAACCGATATTCGCTCCATAGGGGTGCGGTAAGGCCAATCGATCGCAACACAGCACAACGCCACTTTCAGGAAGAGGAGGAGGAAGGGGAAGGGGAGGAGGCCGAGCAGAAGGAGGAAGCGGAGGAGAAGGGCTCCTCCTCCTCCACGCCCACTCGGCGGAGGTCGCCGCGCAAGCAGCAGCCGCAGGAGGAGCAGAAGGCGGGCGCCGGCGACGCCAGCAGCAAGGACGATCTCGAGGTTGGGCGGCGACCTGTGCGCTGCGCTTCGATTGGCGTCTTGTCTATGCGAATGGAAGCTTCTCAATCAGGACGACGACGAGGAGGAAGAGGAGGAGGAGGGAGAGGAGCAGGCGGCGAAGGCCTCCCCCAAGGCGTCGCCCAGCAGGAGGGCCCGACTCAGAAAGGAGTGACGCTCTAAGGACTCCCCCCAAGAAGATCCCCTGTCGATTTCTTTCTTCGCTCGTTTCCCGTTTTGTGTTCCGTTTGTTTCATTCGTTTCGTCTTGCGTCGCGCTGTGATTTTGTTCGTCGTTCGAGAGAGCGTGAGAGTTTGTGTGGAGGGCGCGGGCAAAGTTTGTCGTCGCGATTTCTTTGCGTTTTCCGTTGATTTCTCTTCGGTGAAGTTGGACGTGTAGGATAGGGCGTGTGCGCGCGCTAGTCGGAATTGGAATACTGTACCTATCGCTAGGATTAGACGCGGCCAAATGTGCGCAAGTCATCAATCAGTGTTGCTTTCCCGCCTACTGAGTTTTTGTGCTGTTCTCGACCTACATATAGGTGTACTCACGCATATTTCTGAATTATGCCTAGCAGGTGCCGAAGAAGGAAGCGCGTTCCGTTTCGCCGCTAAACTTTGCGTGTGTCGCACGTTTTCGTTGCCGTTTGCTACCGTTACTCTGTTGGCCTACGAGAGAAATCGAGAAATGCGCGTTCCCGTCCTGTCCGACGCAACCACTGAACAGCTCATTTGTCGTACCGTGATCGATGGAATCTGCCTAACAGACTTCGCAGCTGCCGAGGAGGGCGTAGGCAATCGGTAGAACTGCGTGGCCCGGTTTCAACTGGACAGTTGTGATTTTGAATTCCCTAGACGACAATTTCAAATTGTTGACTGAGTGCGAGAAAACTACAGTATGACGCATTCGCTGAGTCCAATCAGCTTGGACGCATTTCATGTTGGGCCAATGAGCAATCGCCCTCTGCAGTGTAGGCGTGGTTACGTTGTACGGTAGAGAGTCAGATTTGAAGTTTTGTGTTGTGCCGTTGCTGTAGAAGTCTCGGCTTCTTCTGGAGTCTCCGACGGTTATCGAAGAGATGGCTAGCAAAGGTGAAATTTTGAAAGACTGGTGTGGGTGTGGTTGAGGACTGCAGGCCATGGACTGTTCCTTTACAGGAAGAGGGCGCGGGAAGCACACGGCGGAAGGGAGCGGAGCGGCGGCGGCGTCGTCGGGCGCTTCTGGAAGTCGAGGCGGCTTGGGCAGCTCGGGATCGCCTCGCGACCTGCCGCCTCCGCTGTTGCAGGAGCTCGTCGAAATGAACGTCGTCAGTGCCGCTGATTTGATTGTCCTTTGTGGAGTTGCGTGATAGGAAGTTCACTATCACTGTCATCGTCGCAGAAGGAGCTGGCGACTCGGCCCAGTTTTGGCACTCTGGGCCAGAAGATCAACGTCCAGTCGAACTTCTTTGAGGTCGTCATGCCCAAGCGGGATATCGTGGTCACCCATTACCACGTCGAGATCCACCACCCCGGCGCACGCAAGCTCGACAGGTAGGTACTACTGAAACTTGGTGTGATTCGTTGTGGCGTTCTGACGCATGGCACGAACGAAGGAGACCAACCCGCTTGCTGTCTAATAGGGACGAGAAGCGAACGATCTTCTGGAAGGTAGTGGCCGACCACGGCGACTACTTCCCCAATCCCTACGTGCTCGCTTTCAACGGCGCCCAACAGCTCTTCACCTCCAAGGAGATCGACTTCCCCGAAGAACCTTCCTCGGTCGGTCTAAACGAATAGGGGGTACTTTAGTAGGAATCTAGTGCCAGCCTTTGGCCTATAGAAGAAGAATGAGTATGGGTGAATCTACAGCATACGCCATACATAGGTGTGATTGCTCCCTGTGGCTGGGGGGGGGGGGGGGGTTAGACCGAGATTGGGGGGGTTTGCCGCCGGAAATGCCAAAAATTGCCTAAAAACTGCCAAAAACGCCAAATTTTGCTCAATTTTGAAGCAAATTGTTTTAAATTTGCTTCGGCGCAAATGCTTGCTAATTTTAGGTCGTTTTTTGGGAAATTTCCTGATTTTTAGTCGGGGGGATGGAGGTAGCTGGCATCTCGGCTTGGGGGGCGGGGGATTAACAAGAATCTCGTTCCTGTTGGGTGCAACCCCCCCCCCCCCCCCCCCAATCGCACCTATGATCTACAGTACTTCAGACGAAGCTGGAGACGAAGGTGGCGCTGCCCAAGGACCCCCGAGAGAAGACGGAATGCGGCGTGACCTTCCAGCGCATTGGGCCGGTGCTCATCGACGTGACGAAGGCGCGCTCGGGCAAGCTGGACGAGCGCCTGCTCACTGCCGTTCAAATCCTCGACGTCGTCTTCCGCCAGTCCCTCACTTGCCCCTTCGTCGAGTGAGTATGGCTTGAGACAGCGATGCGCGTTGTGAGGTTACTGTAGACGCTATGAGAGTACTGTAGGCGCTGTGAGGTACTGTAGGCGGCTTCGCTCGTCTGGAAGCTAGGAGTACTGTATTGTATCCAACGAGTACTCACCGCTTGGCCATGGCGCCATTCACTCTGTGTTGCAGGCGCTCGGCGGCCTTCTACCCCTGGAAGTGCTCCTTCTACCAGATGCCCCGTGGAGCGGGCGAAAGCGGCAGCGTCGACCTGGGAGGAGGCAAGGAGATGTGGTCGGGCTTCTTCTCCTCCGTCCACGTCGCCTCCGACTGGAAGCCCTGGCTCAACGTCGACTGTGGGTAGTATGGGTTAGATGCCACTTTCTCTCCAGGCGTCTGTCGATGGAAGTTGAAGCGCCTCGATTGTAACAAATCGTAGTAGTTAGTAGCGCACGCCACTCGGCCGCTGGCTTTGGCCGCTATTCGGTTCACTTCTGAGCACTGAGCGATTCAAATTCAGTGAGCAACACGGCCTTCTACAAGGCCAACCTCTCCATGGTCCAGTACATGTGCGAAGTTCTCAACGAGAAGGCCGGCCCCGGCAGAGGCCATGGACCCCCCGCCGGGCCCTACAACGTCCGTCACTTCAATCAATACTGCCTGACTGTCTCTGCTCTGTCGTCGATATGCACGTACCGTACTCTTTCTCTAAAGGAGGCGGCGCTCAACGCTTCAACGTCCCTGTCGCCGAAGGAGCCAAGGGTGCTTCGCGACGCGGTGAAGTCCCTGAGAGTGCGCATCTGCCATCGGCCGGGCGTCGTGCGCGTCTACCGAGTCAACGCGCTCGCCGACGGCGCCGACCGACTCAGGTACACCTACAGTAATCCGCTTGCTGAGTTGACAGTTTCCATTGAATATGCGCACTTCCAGCTTCACTGTGAAGTCGGAAGACGGCGGCGAGCACCAGATGACGGTGGCCGAGTACTTCCGCGACCGCTACGCGCCCCTTCGCTACCCCAAGCTGCCCTGCCTCCACGTGGGCCCCCTCAAGCGCTGCATCTACTTCCCCCTGGAAGCGTGCGAACTGGAGACGCCCCTCAAGTACCAGCGAAGCCTCTCGGAGCGCCATACGACCGCCATGATTCGAGTGAGTAGTGCTGCCTCATTTGTGACTGCGGTGCTGATGGATTACTGTGGGTACTGTACTCAGTTGAGGATTTGCTCTGTTCTAACGTTCAGCAACATTGGGTATCATAGTACGGTAGCCTCTATCTCTCACAGGCGTCGGCGGTGGCTGCGGACCAGCGCGAGAAGCGCATCGACGATCTGGTGCTGAAGTCGGGCTTCGCCGACGACCCCTTCCTGCGTCAGTTCGGCCTCTCCCTCTCCCTGCGCAAGGCCGAGATCTCGGGGCGCGTCATTCCCCCTCCCCAGATACAGTACAACGAGCGGAATCGAAACGTTCGTCTAGTCTTTCCCTCAAGTTTGATCGACGCCTTTCGTCGTGTACGCTCTCCTATCATCACTATTTTTTACCGTACCTGTCTTGTTGCAGTCGGTGGTGACTCCGCGCGAAGGCGCCTGGGATATGAGCCGTCAGACTCTCTGCAAGCCGGCCACCTGCCGCAGCTACGCCTTGATCGCCATGGTCAACCCCAGAGAACAGAAGGCGTTGCAGTGAGTGCTCTGTGTCATCACGTCAGTTCCCGTGGACTCCTGGCAGTGCTTGCACATACAATAGCCAGTAGATTCGAGATATATGTAGGCCGTGCCAGTGTGTCTATATCTTCGCACTCCATTTGCAGGCAGTTCTGCGCCAACTTCCATCGCAAGGCGCGAGAGATGGGTATGGGCTTCCCACCGTGGCCGGACGTGGTGAAGTTCGGCCGGGCGAAGGACGACGTCCCCATCCTCTTCCGCGAGATCCTTTCAGAGTACAAGCAGAAGGGAAGTCAGTGCGACTTGGTCTTCGTCGTCATCGACGGCCTGAACTCGGACCAGTACTGTGAGCGAATGGCTGCTTTTGGAAGTAGTTTCTCTACTGTGTTCCCTCCCTCCCTCCCTCCCTCCCTCACTCACTCCCTCCCTCACTCCCTCCCTCCCTCCCCCCTCCCCCCTCCCCCCTCACTCACTGTCTACTGTATCTGTCTCTTTCCTTGTAGCGGCGGTGAAGGAGGCCTCTGACAGGACGCACGGCGTGATGTCGCAGTGCGTGAAGCTGAAGAACGCCCAGAAGGCCGGTGCCGCCCTCTGCGCCAACCTGGCGCTCAAGGTCAACATGAAGTTGGGCGGCGTCAACTCGCGCATCCTCGCCGACGACGTGTTAGTTTCTGTAGTTGCTTCTGTCTGTAGAGAGTAGAGAGCGCTTGCTACCTTTGCAGCGCCAAGAAGTACCTGGTCGGCGTGCCCACCCTTGTCCTAGGAATAGACGTCTCCCACCCCACAACCACCGAGGAGCGTCAGAACGTCCCCTCTATTGCCTCGGTGCGTTGTTTGCTTCACTTACGCTTGCTCAATCGTTCGTGATTCACATTTTAAACATATTCTTTGTTCACATATTCAGATCGTGGGCAATCTGGACCTCGAGGCGCAGAGCTACGCTGCCAACGTGAAGGTGCAGCAGAAGGCGCGCGAGTCGCTCGTCTACCTGGTGGACGCAGTGCGCGAGCGCCTCGTCCACTTCTACAAGGAGACCCGGCAGAAGCCCACTCGCATCCTCGTCTACCGCGACGGCGTCAGCGAGGGACAGTTCATGGAGGTATACGGTAGGTAGCCGACCTACCTGCTAGACAGTGACACACGGTTCTTCGAAGTGAGTGTGGTAATGCAACCGCCTCTGTTGCTTCCCTTGCACTAAGGTTCTACACGAGGAGCTGCGTGGCATCCGAGCGGCCTGTCTGACTTTGGCCGGCGACTACCGACCGCCCATCACCTACGTCGTGGTCCAGAAGCGCCATCACTGCCGCCTCTTCTGCGCCGACCCCAAGGAAGCCGTGGGAAGGGCGCGCAACGTCCCGCCGGGTACCGTCGTCGACGTCGGCGTCGTCAGCCCCAAGGGCTTCGACTTCTATCTCTGCAGCCACTTCGGCATCCAGGTGCGTAGTTTTGGTTGCGTACGGCGTTAACGCTTTACAGCGCTATTAAATTTATCTCTATCGGTTGTAGGGAACCTCGCGGCCGTCGCACTACCACGTGTTGTGGGACGACTCGAAGATGTCGGCCGACGAGCTGCATACGGTCACCTACGAACTGTGCCACATGTTCGGCCGCTGTACCCGCTCCGTCTCCATCCCAGCGCCGGTCTACTACGCCCACCTGGCGGCTCAGAGGGCCCGCTGTCTCATCAAGAAGAAGCTGTCAGTGGGAGTGGAGGCTTTTCTTTGTTTTCTCTCTCCCGAAAGAACACTACAGGATGAGCTAATTTTAACTGCTGAAGCCTCCACTCATCTTCTGGCTGGCTCGTGTGTGCCCAGAAGTTCTGTCACATGTGGCTTACTCTGAGATTCCCAGAGTTTCGGCCACGTGCGGATAACTCCTGTGGTTCCCAGAGGGTCAGCCACGTGTGGATGACTCAAGCGGATTCAAGAGATTCAGCTACTTGTGGATGACTCTTGTGGTTTCCAAAGGTTCTGCCCGCATGTGATTGACTCATGAGGTTCCTAGAGGTTCAGCCGATAGGTCGTGAGTTTCCCAGAGGTACAGCCACGTGTGGATGACTCATGGTTCCCAGAGGTTCAGCCACGTGTGGATGGCTCATGGTTCCCAGAGGTTCAGCCACGTGTGGATGGCTCATGGTTCCCAGAGGTTCAGCCACGTGTGGATGGCTCATGGTTCCCAGAGGTTCAGCCATGTGTGGATGGCTCATGGTTCCCAGAGGTTCAGCCACGTGTGGATGACTCATGGTTCCCAGAGGTTCAGCCACGTGTGGATGGCTCATGGTTCCCAGAGGTTCAGCCACGTGTGGATGGCTCATGGTTCCCAGAGGTTCAGCCACGTGTGGATGGCTCATGGTTCCCAGAGGTTCAGCCACGTGTGGATGGCTCATGGTTCCCAGAGGTTCAGCCACGTGTGGATGGCTCATGGTTCCCAGAGGTTCAGCCACGTGTGGATGACTCATGGTTCCCAGAGGTTCAGCCACGTGTGGATGACTCATGGTTCCCAGAGGTTCAGCCACGTGTGGATGGCTCATGGTTCCCAGAGGTTCAGCCACGTGTGGATGACTCATGGTTCCCAGAGGTTCAGCCACGTGTGGATGGCTCATGGTTCCCAGAGGTTCAGCCACGTGTGGATGGCTCATGGTTCCCAGAGGTTCAGCCACGTGTGGATGGCTCATGGTTCCCAGAGGTTCAGCCACGTGTGGATGACTCATGGTTCCCAGAAGTTCGGCCACGTGTGGATCGCTCACGGCCTCCAGAAGTTCGGCCACGTGTGGATGGCTCACGGCCTCCAGAAGTTCGGCCACATGTGTGGCTAAGTTATGAGGTTCCTGTATGGCCACACAAAGTGACATTGACTCTTATCTCCAGAGCCACAGCCGTAGGCTGCACGATTAAATACGAATCAGCTACAAGTCAAAATGTTGGCTTCAGCTGTTGACTAGCCCATGTAGTGATTTCTCCTCACTCGTCAGCCAGCTGTGAACAACCCAGTTGCAGGGGCGTGCGCGACTCGACGTCAGCGGATGTGGCGGCGGCCGGCGGCAGTAGCTCCGACTCCGCCCTGCAGGAAAGCGTCCAGGTGAGCTTACCCCTTGCGTGCCCCTTCTCTTCTCGCAGTAGTAATCGGCCGGCAATGCGAGAGCATTGTGATTGTGTTGCAGGTCTGCGACCAGTTCAAGGGCCGCATGTACTTCGTGTAACCACCCACTGTTAGTAACGACAATGAGAAGAAGAAGTGGAGAGGGCGGCAGGCATCCTCCCCTGAGTCGTCGCCCACCAGGGGGGCCGACTCAGAAAGGAGTGGGACTCACATACGGCCTTCCCAAAAACCTGCTGTCTATTTCTGCGCTCGCTCTCCATTTTGTGTAATTGTGTTGCGTCTACTCCCTTCGTTTCGTCCTGCATCGCGCGACGGTTATGTGTTTCGTTACAGCAAGCGTGAGAATTTGTGGAGGGCGCGGACTGAATTTATCGAGATTTATATTTGCTTTCTGTTGGCTTCCCTTCGGTGAAGTTGCAGCGTGAGTTAACCTTATGTGTAGGACTCAACAGTTTCCAGATCAAAATCGACATTCTGGATCAAAATTCTGGATCAAACGAAGACGCGTCCTACGGGCCTGTGAATGCGCATTCACAGGCCCGTAGGACGCGTCTTCGTTTGATCCAGAATTTTGATCCAGAATGTCGATTTTGATCCGGAAACTGTTGAGTCCTACACATAAGGTTAAGTCGTGGTGGGTTAGTACTGTGCCTATTTATAGCTAAGGTTATGCGCGACCAAAGGCCAACTCAGCGTTACTCAGTGACTCAATCTTGCTCTCCAACTTACTGTAACCGTTCTGCTCTTTCCAACATACCTATGTACGTACATGTGTACTCTCGCATTATTTCTCACTTTGCTTGCTACCGTTACAATGTGTGGTCCGGAAGCCGAGAATACTCGTGTCTACCCAGCACGCAACGAATGGACAACTTCACTTCGACTCGAATTAGAAACGGTAGACCTTGCCGCACAGCAGACTTCACATCCGCCACTGGCGAAATCTTAGGGAACCTTGTAGGTAGTGTCTATCTCTACTGTTGGCCGTCGTCAGTTGCTGAGTGGTCTGTATGGTCTAGTCAGTTGCAATCGCGTCAAACTCATTAACGATGTTGACGAGCCATCGGCGGCTGCCTTCGGTTCGACTTGAGAAATGTACAGGACGGGAGTGCCAACGAGCGCTCTCCAGTGTACGCATGCGTATTCCGGCCGATGGCGCACGAAAAATGTGTAAAGCGTGACGCGCTCATTGCCTGGATGCGAAATTCAGTCGACTGCCGAAGAGTGCAACAGCTGCCTTCGAAGTCCTCACCACGCCACTGACTTCAGAACCGGCTGCGAAGAGCATACAGCGCCGTCTGCCGGCCGCAGATGGAAGACCGGCTGTATAAAAGGGGGCTCGCGCGCTCTTGCTTGGTCAGTATGGCCTCTCAGTTTTCTCTGTCTGCGTGAGTTTTGTGTGCGCTCGTCGTAAATTCCGCGCGGCTGAATACCGTAGGGCGGAGTAGGCGCGCGCGAGTCGGCTCCTCTCTTCCTCGTCTCTCGGTGCGCTCGACATCGTCTTCCGTGATGCGCGGCTGTCGACTGTACGCTGTCGACGGCGCGCGCAAGAAGGCGCCCGTAGTTCTCTTCTTTCGCTCGCCTCATTTATGTCGCTCGACTTCGTCCTCCTGTCGCCTGTCCTCGGCTGTCTACCGTAGGATGTCGACGGCGCGCGCGAGTAGGCTCCCTTAGTTCTTCTCTCTTGCTCGCTTCGTCGCATCGCTCGACGTCGTCTTCCGCGGCGCGCCGTCAGTGCGGCGGTCTACCGTAGACCGTCGACGGCGCGCGCGAGTAGGCTACCGTACATGTAGCTCTTCTCTGTGTCGCCTCATCAATGTCGCTCAGCGTCGTCTTCCGCGGCGCTCGGCCAGTGCAAGGCTGCGTATTGTGTTTGTGCCCTGTTGATTGCGCTTTAGAAAGGTAGGTGCCGCTGACTGCTGCTGGTAACATCTTCTTACTTTGCGTGTTGCTGACATTCACTTGCTGTCCTCCCTGTATGCATATGTACTGTATATCCTTCTATCCTGGGTACCACTTTGTTTGTTTTTTCGAATACTCACTCGATAGGAGGCGCCTGTGGGCACTAAGATACGATAGTCGGCACTAAGATACGGTAGCCGGTAGGTGCACCGCGCCTTCATTTGTTCGAGTGGATACTGTAATAGGTACATTCGCAACTTTGCTAGCAAACGTACGGTACTTGCTGGGAACGAGTTTGCTTGCTGCAGCTGCGCCGAGCGCGCAGACCGGTCGGCTACGTGCGCCGCGATCCTCATGCGCGCAGTTACAACGTACATAGGGTCACGCTCTATTGCTGCTCACACACACACACACCTTTGAGACGACTTTCTAACCGCATCTAAAATGGCAGTTGGAGCGGGCCGGCGATATCGTCGAGGATGACGGAGAAGAAGCTGGTGCACGTGGAGCCGTTGGACGAGCAGATTCCCCAGCTGCAGGAGCCTCTGCGAGCCATCGTCACGGCATTCGTCAAGGAGAATCCGGCCATCATGAAGGCCGTGCCTCTGGACGACTCGATGGTCGCCTTGAGCGTCGCCGACATGACCCTGATGCCGCCGCTGGTGGGACGCGACGGCAGGATCCACTGGTTCTTCTCCGGAGTGAGCTGCCTGCGCCTCAACGTCCGTCAGGAGGTGAGTAAGAAGTTGAAGTGCTTCTACCGTATGGATTTCTTGGTTTTGGCTAATCGTTGGCTCAGTCGATCTAGAATGTAGAGCATACTCTGTTATGATCTCTTGAGAGGAGCATCATACCCAACTTACATGAAATTGACACGTCGGGTTTCATTCAGATCATGGGGTTGCTCACGAGCGAGCAAGTCGAACAACTGGCGGCGGCCTTGAAGGACATGGAATTCAACGACGACGGCGGCAACGACGACATTCCCCACAACGAAGGCGTCGACAATGGGAATATGAACGCCAACGACGACGAGAACAGCAACAAGGATGGCAGTAACAACGGCGACGACGACGACAACAAGTTGGTGGTGTTTCGGATGAAGTTGGGTAAACCCATCAGAGGCCACGGTTGGAGCATCGACATGCCGTTCGCGGGAGTCGTCGCCTTCGGTCTGCGCCGAAAGCTAGAGGTGAGCTGCGTCGGCTTTCTGCGTCGCTTTGGCGCTGGGCTTCAAGATCAACAGCTGTATGTACGGTATCTTACAACCACTTTCAAACGCTGTTCTCCCTTACGTTAGCGCGCCGCGTCTGCGCCGCCGGCATTCGTCACCAGCTCTGCTCCCAAAGGGTCCAACTCGAGGGACGACAGCGTTCGCCCTTCCGGCCTAAAGGCGCCGTCGACTTCAGCCGCTTCCAAGGTTCGTCCGCAGCAAAAGAAGCCGCAGCGTCGCGCGGTCGCCAAGAAAGGCATTCGTGGAGGCGTCCGAAGCCGATGTCCCTTCACTGGAGGAGAAGATTACTTATACTAAAAGACTAGATGGAGGAATTGTTGGCTCGCCGGTGACACTCTAGAAAGTAGACTGTAGGAAGTGATTAATCCGACATACACACAGGCCGTTAGGGTAGACTAGCCTGACGTTCCATAGGTGTGTCTCGTAGGTAGCAGTCAACTGGCTACATAGCTCATCAGCCGTCGCTCGTCAACGCTTCAGCGCACTCCCGGTTGTTGATACTAGGATCGGAGTGACCATGACATGTTGGATAGACGGTGGCAGTGAGTTTCTGATAGATCGATGTCGAAGAAGCTAAGCCATAGCGTGTTCTACGCCAAAGCAGCATGCAATCGTATAAGGAGCAACTGCGCACTCCAACCACCCGTCAATGCTCGGCATTCTGCCAATTAGAACCTAGGAATGTCGGTTCAGTGTGACCAACGTAATCCATTGAGGGGTGTACGTCAGAAATCACTGCAATCCATAGTGTCTGTGGTCTCAGCGAGTCTGAGATTGCGTGGAGCAGTGTTGGCAGGTCGCTCACCCAAAGGAAGGAAGTTGAGGGCGTAAGAAGCGGACGGCGTTAATGATTCTAGTGGCACTCAGCAACCGTAATAGAGGTTACAGCTACTGTAAACCTGTAGGCCCTTTCATTATCACAGCACAACTACCATAACCCAGAGTCACGATTGAAATGGAGCATTGTGGTCCATAGTAATGTCCTGTTCAGTATGATCATCTCAGCTCAGCAGTAGCGGTCCTTGTCGTAGTCGACGTATTCCTCGTTGAAAGGCTTCCCTCGTAGGCAGTTGGCCATCACGCGGTCGCACTCGCAGCCGCACTCCTCGCACGCGTTGTTGCCGTCGTCTGAACTGTCTCAATTGCTATTCGACGAAGATACAGTACAAAATGACGGACGGTGTGATATCTGCTTGTCCAGGTACCGTACCGCATTGTGGTCCGAGGTTGGTGCAATCCCAAGCATAGATCTCGAAGGTGGGGTCCGAGCAGCCTCGATTCTTGCATCTTGTGTAGCAGTTGTCGTGGGAGCGGCAGCACCTGCAAGGTAGTGAAGTAAAACAGGCACATGAACAGTAGAGTGTTTGAGAATGTCCCACTATCACACATGTGGCATATTGGCAAAGCGAAGGTTGCCGCTTCACACTGGCAATGGACAGTAGACCAGCATAGGTGTCTACATAGGTACACATCTACGCTCCAAGCGTGCCCACAATTTGGCCAGAATAGATTATATAATTCTGCCTAATTCTTCGTAGGGTTACTGAACCATCCTGCCTGACCTGTCAGTGCTGTCGACAGGCGTTCCGTACCCACCGCGGCCGCACCAACAGCCGTATCTGCAACAGGACGCCAACCTCATTCTTGAAGGAACTGTAAGTAACTTCAAGCTTACCGGGTTTTTCCGCTTAAGCGCCCCACCCGCTTTAGCGCCCCGGGGCGCTTACGAGGTTTTCACTGCCACATAAGCGCCCCGGGGCGCTTACGTGGTGACAAAGTTTTCCCAATGGCTGCAGTATATTTAGCCAGTCTGACGGGAAAATTACATGAGAAAGCGTTGAATACTGCAATAGTAACACACTTTAGAGCTGTGTTGGGTGCGTTTTACTGCGTTTTAAAGCTGCAATTTGCTTGAATTGAGAATATGGCTGACATTTTGAGGTTAAAGAAGCTTTATTATGTCGCCTCTACAGAGAGGCGGTCTCAGAATCTTTTGAAGCTCACTCTAACTTGTCTGTGCAGCTTGTATGCGATATCTTTGGTGGTGGAATTTGTCTGTTAGGTACTTGGAGAACCTTACTAAGAGTCAAAACAGCACAGGAGGTCACGTGAGCTCATCTACAGTACTTTAAAGCATTTTCCGTCTTAGCGCCCCGGGGCGCTTAGGTGGCGCCAACTTTAGGTCGCCAGAGGACCCATTTCAACGTAAGCGCCCCGGGGCGCTTAAGCGGAAAAACCCGGTACACATCCACACCCGTTGTATCTCCTCTCGACTTCGAAGCGCGAGATGTCGAGCACGCAGCCGATCTGGCCGGCGAACTGGTAGAAGTTCCTGGGCGCCGGCTCCTCTCCTTTCTCCCAGCGCCGTCGCCGCCACAGCCGTCAGAGCTACCGCCAACAAGACCAGACTCGACGCCATTGTTGTTGTGTATTCTCTGTCTGTATTTGCTTGTTCGTTAGCTAGTTTGGCGAACTGAAAACTGGTATGTAGGTCTCTGTCTCTCCGCGCGAATTTATGCGGTCCTACTCGAGGAAGGTGTCACATGGGGTGCTTGCCATTTTGATAACAGGCCTCAGCACTCCGCAGCTCGCTAAGGATTATGCCGAACCGCCTGGGTGCGAAAACATCTTCATATTTTCCAGGCTTCGTAGGCAGACGAATGCAGCACTCAGCGTCGGTGGGGGAAGCGATAAGGGAATGGAAATTCTCTAATCCACAGTTAGAATAACGACGCCATAAGTACGGATGCACCCACAATTGGAAAGTGACGTGCCCCGAATGTACATGGGTATTACATACTACCAAAGCCGCCAACTTTGGAATGACCCTACATCAACCCTCCATGCGACAAGCTTTGCACAACAGGCTCAGGAAAAGGATAATGCCGTTGTTCTCGAACTGGCGTCCCTCAACCATCACGAAGACAGTAGTATCTGAGCGAGCATCAGTTCTCCAAGACAGCAGAAGAGGGCGCAGAAGCAGCCGAGCAGCCAGAGAACATAGACGCCCAGCAGTCGGACGACACCCAATGGGGCCACTTCGAGGTGGCGGTTCTCCTCCAACAACTGCCGTTTGCAGTGACTGGCGGCTCCCTCCGACAGTCGCGCCAACATCTGAAGACTGCAATCATATCAGAGACGCCAACATCAGAGCATCTTACACAATGTACTGTATGTACGTGGTAGGCGGCGGGGGTCGGGGGAGTAGTCGAAGTGTCAGTCTGTGTACCAGAGTTGCCTTCTCTTCTACCATACCTTGTTCCCGTAGGGGGCGACGGCGACGACCGCCTGGTTTAGTCGTGGGAGTATGCCCGGAGACAGGCCCTTCCTCAGAATGAATCCTCTGTAGGCGAGCCTATCGTCGCCCACGGCCGGCTCCAGGTTGCAGTGCTTCTCTAGGTAGAGGGTCCCAGCCATGGCGGCGTCACTTGGCACGGGGCGCACAAAAACCGGAAAGCCTGGCCGATCCATCATGTGGAGCAAGCGGTCTTGGTCCTTCTCGATCACCACCGGATTACCCTGCAGCGCTTGTCTCAGCCTTCTGAAATCTTTAGTCTCGCATTCTGTGGCAGAAACGGAGGTAAATGCGCTACCACCCCACTGACCCATAACTGCCACTGGTGGAGTGGTTGACGGCCTCGTGGAAGGACCAGTCGGTGGTGGTGTCGATTAGTCGGTAGTCGCCCGACTCGATTCGACCCACCAGCTGGTTGAAGTCTCTGACTGGGTGTACCCGGGGTTGGATCATCAGATTCGCCAGCAGCGACGACTTGTAAAGCCCCGTCACCAGAAGAACGGTGTAGCTCAAAAGCAGCGTGATGCTCTTGAGACTTCTCCTGGATGTATGTAGATGAAGGATTTGAGAAGAATTTGGATACCGAAACAGTATAGAGATCGGAGTGGAAGCACTATTTGCCTGGAGGGTCGTTGACTGCTAGAGAGTTTGCTTTCGGAGCGTCCCTCAGTCACTGCAATGGACGATCGGCTGAGGGCGCATATGGCCTTCATGGTGAAGAGCGTGAGGGCGAGCGCCGCGTAGAAGTCCCAACCGAAGACGTCGATGACGCGCGAAGTCAGCGTCCACAGGTCCAGCTCGGGCCTGCGCATGAAGTAGGTGACTCGCGTCAGGTAGACGGGCTGGGAGAAATCGAAGTGCTCCAGGCGCTTCTCCGTCATCGCCCACATGGCGACAACTGTGTCGATGGTGCCGTTGGCCAGCAGCGCCAGGACGCCCTCGAATCGACCGCTGGCCTCGTTCCAGCGTCCCCACTCGACCGGCTGGCCGACGTCCAGACGTGTCAGCGTGTACGGTATCCGCGCCAGTTGGAGAACGTGTCTCGTCACAGTGGCGTAGACGCCGACGTTAGGACACCGCCTGCTGGGCCACAGGTTGAGCTGCTCTACAACGCACCGGTGAGTGTAGGGCTCGTCGACAAGCACTCCAACGCGAAGGGACATCGTGATGGTCGAACACTCAGGTGAGGGCAAGATGAGGAATTCTGCTGGGGCACGAAACGTGGCCACCGTCCAGCATTTGCCAAATGATTTGGGTCATCGTTCCCGGATATCCGTCGTGCGACGGCTTGGCAGACATATACTATCGTACCTAACGCGTAACTCGATATCAAACCACATTGCTTTTTTCGCCGCGCCTCAGCGCGGCGAGGTGTACCGGGTGTTTCGAAAGTCCAGCCCCCCCATCCACAGCAAGCTGTAGGAAAGCTAGAAGGGTGAAACTTGGAGATACGTTAGCCCAATATGTTGACACATCTGACGCCAAATTTCAGCACCCTAGACCCATTCGTGCGCGATTGGGAGCTCGAAATGCAAAATTGATCAATTTCGGAAGACTCACGGGCTTGTAGCAGCCATAACTTGTGCTGCACCGCAGTTAATTTGATGCGACTTGCATCACTGTAAAGAGGAGAAAAAATGATGCTTTCGAATGCTGTTTGAACGAACATCATAACTTGTTACACGTTCGAGAACGAACGATTCAAATTTGATTCGGCGGTCACATCTCTGGGAGCCGCCAGCTGCTCCTGCTGCTGGAGGACCTCCTCCACAAGGGCCAGCGTGCGTGACCAATTTTGCGTTTCGAGCTCCCATTCGCGCACGAATGGGTCTAGGGTGCTGAAATTTGACGTCAGATGTGTCAACACATTGGGCTAACATATCTCCAAGTTTCACCCTTCTAGCTTTCCTACAGCTTGCTGTGGATGGGGGGGCTGGACTTTCGAAACACCCGGTATATATACGGATGACAATGTGTGTGTGTGTGTGTGTCTGTCTGTCTGTCTGTGTTTCCGTCGCACCGAAGTTAGATATGTGGCATATGTGGTCAAGTAGAGTCGAGGTCGCTGAGTACGGATCCGATGTCCGTTTCTGTTGCTAATTTCGCATTTTCGAGATATTCGCAATTAAAATTAGCAAATGTCGAAAATCGAATTTTTCGTGTGATGAGTTAGCCGCGAAATTTCTTCAGAAATGGCAAGGGCATAGACCGCGGACAATTTGTAACACAAAAGAAAATTTTTGCAAATGTGTAATTTGATAGAAATACACAATTATTTGTCAAAATTGCATAAATTGACTAAAATAGAACGTCGTTTATTGACTAATGTGAATGCAGAAATGGAAAGATCGTATGCCAATAAGAATTTGTGACATAGTTTTGCAGCTTTTAATAAATTGCAATTTTGAGATATTAGCAATCAAAATATCAAAATGTCGAAAATCGACTTTTTCACCTGATGATATAGCGGCGAAATTTCTTTAGAAATGGAAAGAGTATAGACTGCGTATAATTTGTAACGCAAGAGAAGTTTTTTGCAAACATGGAATTTCATAGAAATACGTGATTATTTTTCAAAATTCCATTAATCAGCAAAATAGAACGTCGTTTTTTGACGAATTGGAACGCAGAAATGGTAAGGCCGTATGCCAATAAGAATTTATGACATAGTTTTACAGTTTTAATAATTTCCAATTTCGAGATATTTAGAATTAAAATTTAAAAAAATGTCAAAATCGACATTGCGCCTGATGGCCAGAACAGCTATTTATTGATGAATGTGCACTCGGAAACAGAAATGCGCACGCCAAACACAGGAATTCGCTCGCACCAAACTTCTGGCAAGTTTTTTTGTTGGATGTGGTGACGTTTTCAAACAGGTAGGAAACATCACATAAACGGCGTCGTATCATGCCGATAACATATAGCGAACGCGGCGATATCACTGAGCTTCAGATCAGCTGTACAGACAACCGTATCGTGGGGATAGCTGCACTTGGCATTAAGGTACACATTCTCAAGACACTTTCTCCAGATGCGACTAACGATGTGTACAAAGTTCACTATACTGTTCACCAAAATTTGACAGACACGAAGTATAGGTTGAACTTTTTACACACACAGCTTGTTCGGGGTGCAGGCACATAGCGCTCCCCACTAACGAGATGTTTGCCAGCGAGCCATGTACCAAAGAGAAGACGAGAGATGATAGGTTCTTCGTTCTAGGACTTTGTAGCTACCAACGGTCTGAATGCACCGTACCACTATGTAGGTAGGTACATACAATGTACCGCGTAACAAACTTCATGTGCGTTGCGTTAGCCTCTGTGTGCAAAGTCACAGATCTGCATTGGAGTGGAGGCTGATCGTTGCCATATTGCGCCGTGGTCACATCTGCTGCAGTGCTTTGACGTATTATTACTGGACTTGGCAGCTGTACTTCGCTAGACTCACGTTCTCCTTGCGAGTGGGTAATGGCAACAAGAGTACACGAAAGAGTGAACCGTTCAGTAGGAACACTGCACGTACCAACAAGAGAAGAACTGCAATACATAAACGAAAAGCGCGAACGCGAAAAGAGAGCTCAACGTCGACATCACCTCATGCATAACCTATTGCTTTGCACTAGCAGCTCAGTAACCCTACAGACGGCATTTTCCAATGGTGACTTTGCTCAGCGAAAGTAATGCAGTGCCAAGTCCAGAGTGGCGCTGCCGGCTCGCAGCCTGTGGCGGCTGCGTTTCTTGTGCGGCAGGAATAGCGAGCCAACCACAGTGATGGGGAGACTGGCCCCTCTCTCTTCTTTTCGCTCGACAACGATGATTCCCAGCCACGAAGCCGCCGCCTTCTTCACCTCCTCTGTGGATGGAGCCTCTCTGCCTGTGACCACTGCCACCGAGAGACGACGCTTCTCTGGCTCTTCGCCGAATCGCCTCAGCCAGATGGCCATCTCTGCTGCGCCTTTGCCGACGTCGAGCTCCTAACAAACACAAACTCGATTGACAAACGTGGCCTCTTTCAGGCCAGGGAAGATGTCGAAGATCCGTCCCAAGGGCACGTCGCAACGGCGACTTTCGTCGGTGAAACGCCCCATCAACTTGCGCACACTTCGATTCTTGACGCCGTCGAATTGTTGACTGAAAAGGTTGAACGGCGACGGGGAGGCCCGAATCAGATTCAGTTCCCGCAGGCTGGAGCTGCTCTTGATCAGACGGCTGAGGTGGTAGTCGGCAAAATCCCGAGTGGTCAATTTTGAAGACGCGCTGCCGAACTGCAGCAGCCGAAGCTTCGGTAGAGAGCCGACGATCTGCGCGAACTCGGATGCGTTCTTGAGAGTCGTTGCAATCACCACCAATCTCTTCAACTGACAGCACTGGCGCAGAGCCAGCCAGAGGTGCATGAGGGAGTTGGGCGTCGGTTGGACGCCTTCGGCCCCTTGACGGACGATAATGCGAAGTGCGCGCAGCGAGCCAGCCAACAGCATCACCGGAGCTGACGACAAGCTGACTCTAGCGGTCGTGTCCCACAGGCCGCACACCAGCCTCTTCACCGAAGGGCGAATCTCGTCAGAGACGAGATAGTGGTAAAGGTGTCCCTCCAACGGGCCTTCGTAGGAAACGACGATTTCCCAAGACCGCAAGGGGCTCTTCAACGCCAACTCCAGCATAATTACCGCCTCAGTCAGCGACACCTCCCAAACTTCAGAACGATCAGGGAACCGCTTGAGTACGACCGCAACTGAGCCATTCCTTCTCGCAGTCGTGAAGATGCGGGTGGAGTGTATGTTGGCCCACGGCCTGAAGACGCAATTTCAAACACTACACATGGCCCACCCTCTTCCCCCCCCCCCTCACCCGCCCCCCCCCCTCTCCCCCCGACACACAGTGCCGACAGTGGGCGTGTCGAAGCAGTCACATTTGTTCACTAACAGTCCAATGTGTTTACCACAGCTCGGGCGCAAAAAATCAACAGTCGGTGTCAACTCATGCGCAAATGCGGACACGAGACGTTCATCAGTCGCTAGTGCTCCGACTCCTGTTAGCCACGAATGTCGTTCATGCGTCGCTTCAAAGCTTATTGTGTTTCCTTTCCAACGTTATATCTTGCCAGTTGCAAAAGAGCTTCCTGCTCGCGAACTGTAGCAACACTACGGTGACGCGGTCGTTCAATTTGGACTTAGGGTACCTCGATATGTAGCCAAGCTGATCCGGACTGAAGCCAGACTCACTCGGGATGATTCTCGACGCCTCTCCACGCTCGACAGAGGAGGTTGGTCTTGACTTTGTCCCTGGCCGTTGGCAACTGGTTCACGATCGCTCGCAAGAGATCGGGCTCGAGACGCAGCAGAGGGGGAGGGGAGGGCGGCTGCGTCGGCGCTCCAGAGGAAGCTCTACCGCTTGTGGAAGCGACGACACGACCTCTTTTGGCGCTCGGTCCAGTGTCGTCCGGCTGAGTGCCTCGGCGACGACGACCAGGCATCTTAGAGTCTGCCTCGACAA
Source organism: Linhomoeus sp. GSCO2_2 (assembly GCA_030248115.1). NCBI lineage: Eukaryota > Metazoa > Nematoda > Chromadorea > Monhysterida > Linhomoeidae > Linhomoeus > Linhomoeus sp. GSCO2_2. Next base: position 21,830 of record JASAMZ010009248.1, on the reverse strand, counting down.
GCAACAACTGTATCAAACGAGAGAAACGAAATCAAAACGACCAAGGCGAAAAGACAAATGTTGCTGTAGCAGGGACAGTGAACAAAACTGTCTTGCACGTTGAAGATTGAATTGGCGCAATACCGTAGCTTCAGTTTGAAAAGCAATCCCAGCGGGTATAGAATTTTACAATGTGTTGCAGGTTGAAGATTGAAATGGCGGAATACCATAGTTTTAGTTTGAAATGCCAACCTGACGTGTACAGAATTTTGTCAAAGCGTGAACAAGTTCACGGTATGCAAGACATCCTGTTGCCAAACAGTCGCAGTTGCAAAGGGTGCGAATGAACCTTACCTCTACTCTAGGTACACACACGGTACTGTGTGACTGAATATTCCTGTATAACGCCACGTCACTTTCACGCGCCACCAATCCGGAGAGGAGCGAAAGCGGTGGCAAAAAGCTGTGGCAAAAATCCGAAAGCGGTGGCAAAAAGCAACATCCGCGTATGAGGACGAACTCATGTGCGTTTGACTGCTTGAGTGAGTCAAGCTACAGATCTGCAACGTGCGCTGACCGCTGTTGCCATATTGCGCTGTGGTCACATCTGCTACAGTACTCTGACGTGTTCTTCCTACTGTACTTGGCTGGCAGCTGTAGGTTCCTAGATTCAAGTTCAAGTATACTCGTTGCGTGCGAGTAGCAAGAGCAAGACTGCGAAAGAGCGAACCGTCCAGTACCAAAACTGCGCACCAACACGAGAAGAACTGCAGAACGCAAACGAAAAGCGCGAAAGCGAAGAGACACCAACGACATAAACTTACGAAACCGGATATCGCTTCCACGAACAGCTCAGTAACCGAATCGTACAAACGGCCTCCAACGGCGACTTTGCTCAGTCGTAGGCAAGGCAGGCGTAGCGGGCAACAACAGAGAAGCGTTCACTCACACTGCATTCATGAATGCCGACAAGTAATGCTGCAACCAGCGAGAATCGAACAGAGTACCATGCGCAAAACTGGACGACGACGCTGGGATTTTGGAGGCACCAGTTCAGGATTCGTAGATCAGGGTCAAGTCCAGAGTAGCCATGCCGCAGCGCAGCCGGTGGCGACTGAGTCGGAAATCCGTCTGGAACGTCGAGCCGACGGTGGTGATGGGATAATGGCGGCGCTGCTCTCCTTCCTCTTCCACTTCAACGTCGGCGTGGATGCGTCCCAGCCAGGCAGCGACCCTCTCCTTCATCTCCTTCTTCGATGGCGCCTTGCTTCCAGTGAAAACTTTGACCGAGAGGCGCCGATCCTCTTCGCAGAAGCGCTTCAGCCAGGCGGCCAGCTCTGCGGCGCCTTTCTCCACATCGACTGCTTCAGCGGGTCGGGCGTTGACGAAGGTGACAGCCTTCAAGCTAGTGAAGATCTCCGCGAGACGCATCAGAGGCACGCCACACTGGCTTCGTCCATCTGTGAAGCGTCCGTTGAGCGAGCGCACCGAACGATTGCGCACGTTGTCGAAGTCGCGGCTGGCCAGGTCGAAGGGCTCGGACACGGCGGCGAGATCCAGTTCACGAAGGCTCGAGCTGCTGCCGACCAGACGACTCAAATGCGCGTTGACGAAGCCAAGGATTTCGGAATCGCCAGTCAGAGGTCGCAACTTCAGGTGGCGAAGCGCAGGCAGAGATCCGGCAATATTGGCGAACTCGGCAACTTCTCTGAGAGCAACCATGAGCAGCTCCAATCTTTGCAGTTGGCGGCACTCCCGTAGAGCCCACCAGAGGTGCATAAGCGAAGGCGTCGTCTGCGGCTGGACACCCGATGGGCCAATGACCAGTTCGAGTTCACGCAACGAGCTGGAGAGACTCAAGACAGGAGCCGAAGGCAAATGCGTCTTGACGACCAAGCCGATGCTGAGCTTTCGCGCCGTTGGTCGAATCTCGCGTGAAGCAAGGAAGTGGGCGATGTGGCCTTCGAACGGCCCCTCGTAGCCGACGTGGAGCGCCTGCGGTCGCAAGCGCGTCTTCAAGTGATCAAGGATCGCCACCGCCTCCGTCAGAGAGGCATTCGATGCGCCGCCGCCCAAACCGCCAAACCGATTGGCGATTTCCACAATGGTCGAGTCGTTGGCGTCGCCATTTTGAATACTCAACTCGCAGACGCTTATGCCAGCCCACGACCTGCAACCAAGGGAGAGACGGCGACCGGTCGAACTCAGATGGGCTCCTCTACAAATGTCTATTCACTCAGGATGGTTTTCGACGTCCTTCATCCGCCGGCAGAGCAGTTTCGTCTTCGCCTTCTCCTTGATCGTCAGCTGGTCCACAATCGCACTCTGCAGATGCGAGGCCAGCCGCAGCGTGTGAGGTAGCAAAAAGAAGGCACCATTTCCGCCGCCACCATCTCCGCCTGGAACGTCAGGAGCGGGAACGGGAACCATACGTCGGGAACGCTTGGCTGTCGGCCCGCCACTTCCAGCAGCAGTAGATGCTCGACCTCGACGACGACTCGGCATTCTATCTTTCCTTCTTCTCGTTCTCCCTGCTGACATAGGTGGAGGTCACCCCGAGGCCGGGGGGGGGGGGGCCGGGAGGGGCTCTCGGGACACGGAAAAATCTTCGTTTCAAACAATGGCCAAAAAGTGTTCAACACACCTAAATTTGGCCAAAAACACGCTAATTATATGCATCGATAGACAAAATAGAGCGCCGCAGGCGAAAGCTCGTCAAAATTTTAAATGGGCCAAAAACTACCAAACGCCTAAGAAACTTTGGGATTCTGGAAATATCTGCCCAATTTTCCAATCATAGTGGGTGGGCAGGAAAATTTCCGGATGACCCATGGCCAGAGGATGGAGGCGTTCCACCACCTGCACATATGTTCTTCAAGCAACACCAGTTTCAGCAGAAGGAGACGAAATCGAAATGACCCTGAAGAAAAGAATACCTGTGCTGTTTTGTTTGTAGGAGTGCTCAATATCTTGCACGTTGAACACTGAATTGGCGGAATACCGTAGTTTCAGTTTGAAAAGTCAACCTAAATATGGCTTTGTGAAAGCTTGAAACAACTTTACGGTACACGATACCTCCGCAAATATTCTACCGAAACTTCTACATATGTCGGCAATTAACTGCAGCGCAAAACCATCACGCTGCCGTACGACAGATGAGTTTCAAGTTTGCCAGGCGGCGTGCACGTGCAGTGAAGTCTACTGTCCGTGCGTAGTACGTACGCCGTCTATGACGCTGGATGGCCCAATCGTTGGCACAATTCCCAAAGCGCACAGAGAACAAGGCGAACTCTCACAATATGGTCCATACAGATGCATGACTCGAAGACACAAATGTATCACTCTGACTGGAAGGAAGGCGGTAACGCTTTTCGCTAGAACTTGAGAGGGACAGAAAGAACAGAGCACCCGCGACAGACAAGCAAGTGGTACAAACTAGCGGCGGCAACTGCACAACTGGGTTAGCGAAGCATAAAAGTGAAGGCAATCTGAGAGATATCAACTTCTACCCTTTGAACAAAAGACGGTTTTGGCACACAAGTGTGGCAATCTATCAGAGAAGGCGATGGCGCAACAAACAAAACTGCGACTTCTCACGTGTCTTCTCACTGCATGGCGACAAAGTTCGCAGGGAACATGCCCTCGGGCAGACTTCTGCAGTTGGCCAAGTCCAGCAGTAGCCTGCCCCTGAGCCAATCGGCGTTCTCCCTCCCGGTCACTTGGATTCTGTCGCCGGCCGAAAAGCAGAGGTCCTGCGGATTGCTGCTGCTGTAGTCGTAGAGGGCGACGACCACCCGCTGCTGCCCAGAGAACGACGACTGCTGAAGGGCGTGTGAGTGCGTGTGGCATCTGGGAAGCGGCGCACTCTTGAAGCGAGTGACACAGAATGAGTCAAATCCAACTGCGGCCGACATTCGCGCTGTGCAATCTTGCGCCCTTCGCAGCGCGATTCAACAATCTTCCTTTCGCCCACTGTGAAATTACTACAACCCATCGCTTCAGCGATAGACAAGGCTCTTCGACGACTTCAGTGGTCGCTCACCACAGTTGCAGTGGCGCCAGTGACAGCGGCTGAAAGCGCCGACGACGGCGACGAGTCCACAAAGTTGCTGGGGAACATGCCGCTTCTCTTGGAGTAGTCAGTGCTGAGGTAGCCCGTCCACCAGTCGGCCGACTGCTGGCCCGTCACCACGATTTGATCGCCTGCCTAAGATTAATGCACTGATTACCATAAACCGATTTCACTCTATGGAAGTAGGTACTATCAACGCACTCTGAAGCTCAGGTCCTGAGCCTCGCCGCTGCTGTAGTCGTACAGCGCCCTCGCCAGCATCTGGGAAGAAGCCGCTGGGGAAACCGGCAACTCCTCCACCACTTGCACGAAGTTCCGGGGGAACATGCCTGCAAAAGACTGCTGCGTGTCGACACAATGTGTGACAATGACAATGTTGAGGCTGACCTCTGAGCCCCTTGTTATTCTCCCCCTCCAGCCACTCCTCATCCACCCTCCTGACCAGTTTCAGCGTTTCGCCCGCGGCGAAGTTCAAATCGCCCACGTGGCCGCTTGCGTAGTCGTAGAGCGCCAGGCAGCGCGGTCCGGAACTGTAACAGGTCCATTTGACGCCTTAGATCACTGCAACAAACATTCTGATTCACTAGACCGCACCCGATTGTCGGGGAAGCGGCCCCATTCGGGGTTCCAATCGTTAATGGCACTCTAACAGTCACGAAGCTTAATGGGACGATCCCATGGAAGCCCGTCCTGCAGTTCTGGCCGTAGACCCAGTTCTGGTCGACGTCGCGCTTCAGCAGGATCTTGTCGCCGATCTGGAAACGATTCAGATGAGAATGAGGAGGGAACTATGAGGTAAGGATTACGGTAACCTGGCAAGAGAGCTCGTCGAAGTTCTGCGCGTCGAATTGGTGACTGGCCACGGCGTGAGGCTGACCGGGCTGAAGCAGCAAGGACAGATCTCTGTCATTCCAGGGTCGTTCGCAAGAAGTGCGGAGGAGGGAAGGTAAGCTTTTCACTATTGTCTACGGGGCACAAACCTCAATTTCCACAATCAATGAAGTCTCGCTGGGTCTCCTCGCCGAAGCTCCCTGCGGTGGCGGCGGCGGTCTCCCGGGGGCGCCCTTGGCCCCCTGCTGGGACGCTGCAGATGCTCCCCAGTTGGGCATGACCACAGTGGTGGGAGCCTGAGTCGCAGTGGCGCCGCCCGCGCCGCCGGCGCCCACTTTGAACTTCTCGTCCAGCTGCCTCCTGATGCTGTCGAAAGAGGAAGACGCCGACGGCGGCGGGGGAGGGGGCGCCGATCGCACCACGGTGGGAGGGGGCGGCGGCGAGCTAGCGGGGGGTGAGAGCGACCCCCTGCTGGGCAGAGGGGGCGGCGCCTGGGGCCGAATCACAGTAGGTGGGGGCCCAACGGAGGTCGCCATAGGCCCTGGAGGGGACATCGACGTCTGGGGTAGTTTGGGCTTGGGCGCAACGATGGTGGGGGGAGGGCCCGCTGGGTGGGGCGCCACGACACCTTGGGACTCGAAGGCTCGCCTCGTGGCCGCGACGGAATAGTGCCCTGACATAGTCGCTGAATGAGGTCATTTCAAAAATTCGACGCGATCTCAAAACACCCACCAACGTCGCTGGAGTGCTCCTGCGCGTAGTCGAATCCTCGGTCCATCTTCTCCTTGTCAAGGAACGTCTCCTTCGCAGTGTGAGTGACCAGGCGATTCAGAGCGGGGTTCTCAGGCGCCACGTTGGCGTTCTCGATCTTATTCGCCACAGCCGTTCTCACTCCCTCGTTCTGGTAGGCTTTCCTGGCGCCGGCCACCATAAACTTGCCTAAAATGCAGAAACCATTGCAATCTGGCACAGATTTCGCGCCAAAATCCTCACCAATCTTGTCTTTATGGCTGTCGGCGGCCTTCAAGCCCTGTCCGACCAACTTGGATTGAAACGAATCGCGGAATCTCGACGACGACGACATTGCAGAGAAAGCCTTGGCTCGATTCGCAACTGTAGACTCTTGCGAATTGGGGTTTTGCTTCACTGAATCGCCCTCTGTGGGAGGTGGGGGCAAAGGCTTATCAGCGTGAAACATTGAGAGCACCAGCGCAAGACGATGACATCACAATGGTTGTGTGTCAGATTGCGCGCGCACGCGTATCACTGCGCGCACTGCTTTGTGCACTCTCAATGCTCATCTCGTCACAGCTTTCACGTTATGCGACGACGCAGTGGCCGTTCTACCTTCTACGCACACGGTGCAGCGCTCTTCGGAACAGACCGCCAGTCGGCTGGGGAAGCTCAGTCACTGAACGAAACGAGCAGTCGTCACACTTCACTCACGATGTCGAAATGGCAGCACTGCACGATGTATAATAACACAATCGCGGCTTGACTATCGCCACAAATGCTCAGCCACAAGCCAAAGGCGCTTTGTTCAGTTCAGCGTTCTCGGCGGCAAAAAGGTCCGCGGTCGCCTGCGCAGGAAGACGACGCGCCTCTGCTGCTCAACCGGTACTGCGTTGCTTGAATGGAAAAAGGTTCCATCTTCACTGAAGTTAGGACACTGTTCTGGCATTCCACGTTGGATCATGGCGTCCGCGTCGGACAAATTCGACAGCACTCCATGCCAATCCACGTTCGCTTCGGAGTCCACACTCGCCACCTGCTCAAGAGAGTCGCGAATGTATCCCAACATGTGCAAGGCAGCTTTTAGATTCTTCTTGTCGGCGCTCGGACTGAAGCGCTGCTCCACGGGATTGGAACTGGTTGCTGCGCCACTGGAAGAAGCTTCTGTGACCACGGGTTTCAGAGGTGATGTGACCGTCCGCATTGCGCGCCTAGGATCCCTGAGCTCCAGACCTGCTCGATTGCGAGATTCTCTCACACGAGGCTTGGCGACCGGTGGCCTGGTTGGGTACGCGATCATGTACATGGGCTCCGCAGTCAACCCAGTTTCAGAGGATATGGCTTCTTCTCTTCTCTCATATCCATACTGCTCACTCTGATGCTCAGGAACTTCAGGTTCCGGCGCCTCTTCCAGTTCGCACTGGAGGAACATGCCCACCAGATGCGTGTGCTGGCAACCGGGCGCGCCGTTCGCGGCGTATGCTTCGCAGTTGCAGCTGAACCTGTGGACGCATCCATGGCAGAAGGGGCAGAGCAGCTGGCAATCGCCTTGGAAGCACGGCCGCATCTCCTCAGGGACTTCAGCGACGTCGTAGATGTAGGCGCCGCCATCCGAGAGAACTTGGAACCGGTCGGCTTCCACTTGGGCCACGAGTTGCTGGGGACCGCCGGCTTTCCTCTGCACCTTGTCGGCCTTCAGATGCGCCACGCGTATGTGATCCAATTGGGAATCGTCGGATGGCGCAGCGGCGCTTTCGGCGTCGCCAAGGAAGGGGGAGGGTGGCGACTGAGACGACAGGGTAGGCTTGCGTCTCTTCTTCTTTGGGGCAGGCTCCAGTGCGTCTTCATCGTCCCACGGCTGAGGATGAGTCGATCGGGCTGAAAGTGACAAAGTTCAAAACTCCGGAATCAAACATTCACATCATACGTGGAAGCCGCAAACCTTCTTGACCAGGACCAGCTCTCATGGCCAGCTTCCGAAGGTAGTCGTTGCTGATCATGTGGATGCGCGCCAGAAACGGCAGGGTCGCGTTTGCGTTCGCCTGCGCCTCGGGCGATTGGAGCAGAGCCTGAAATGGTATGGTGCTTCCAGCGATCCACATGACACTCAATCACTCAAATGAGTCAGTAACACCAAGCACGCACCTGCAACTCTTCGTCCGGCAGCGTGGGAAGGGAGCGCCGCATATCCTCACGGAGTTGTCCCAACGGGACGCCCTGTACGATCCTTCCAATGAGCTTGGAGCGCTCCAGGGAAGGCAGTCTGAGGCGCGACATGTGCGTCAGGTCGAGCGTGTGTCCGTAGTGGCTGACGCAGGCTTCCACCGTCACAGGGCCACTGACGGCTTCTCGCGCAGTGATGCAAGCCGTACAGTAGCGCTCCAGTTTGCAGGAGCCTATGCACGAATATTGTGGGTGTTTGATTGCTTGCTAGACACACATTTAGCAACATTTTCCCAATCCAGCACACCCCTGGTTCTCGACGTCTTCCTCCTGTCGACGTCGCGCTTGTTGGCGCTTCCAGTCCGGTTGCAGTTGAAGTAGTGGACCCTGCCGCCGCCCTTGTCGGCGGTTCGGAAGCTGTTCTTCTTGAAGAACTGGATGGACAGGGCGCCTTCGATGCCGTTCTTCCACACCTCGAAGGCTGGGAAAGGGAATGAAATGACAACATGTCATACCATCTGTATGACTACAATACAATTTCTGATTCAATTCAAAGCACCTTCCCACATCTCGAACTGCCTCTGCACCACCACCATCTTGATGTCGTGGCAGTTGTCGAGGTGGCGCCGCAGATCCCGGATCGAGGCGGCTCGGAAGGAGCAGCCGCCCTCCAGGCAAAGGACGGAGCTGTCTTTCCGACGACGGGCGACCACCTGGGACAACTGCCCAGGGGACAACTTGTGCACGTTGGTCTCGTGACGACGAAGGTGGTTGTTCTGGCGGAAGGCGGCTCCGCAGCCTTCCACGCTGCAGTTGTACATCTCGTGGACGGTGGCAAACGAAAAGACTTCAGTCGTCAGACTTCAGCAATCCAACCCGGAGCCGGCACCACACAGCCTCGTCTTCGACTACTTGACCTGAGATCTCTGAATTCCAAAGCACCCCGTATTTGACACCACTTGTTACTACGCGCTCATCAGTTTTCAGTAGCGCTGTCCTGCAGAGAATATCGGGTAGCCGCACATTGTTGTAGGTAGCGGATTCTGTTTTGCAACGGACCAAGTTCTGAGCATGACGAAATTTGCCCATTCTCCACGTCTTCACTGTGGAGCAGGGCTAAAATAGAGTACATTATTCTAGTAGCAACAGATTATCAACTGTGGTTATTTGAATGTGTAGGAATACCGTAATTGTCGAACTTTTCGTTTTCCACGCATCAACGAATTTACAGTATTGCAAACTTTTTGAAACACACAGTAAGTACCCCAGCGATTCCTGATTTCGAATGCGTATTGTAGAACATAAATACCTTTTGCGTTTCTATTCGATTTCAATTTTCGTTCTATTTGAAACCATGTCTGTTGTGAACACGCATATATTATATACTATCGTACAAAATTAATTTTATTTCAATGAGGGCTACTATATGGCATCGTCGTTGCCAAGAACCTTACATCCGGATGTCCTGTGGAGTGGTGCATTTCCATAAATAAATTGGATTTGACCTTCATTCAAATTTCATTCATGCTTGTTTAGCCATGCCAGCCGTTCATGACAAACCGCGCAAGTTGAAGGTCTCTCAGACTATCACTAAACGATATGCACTTTGATTAGATGCCCAAAGGATAGGCACAGAAGTTCTCCTTTCGTTCAGATTCTCTGCATTCACGGCTACAGGCAGACGGGCGAAGTGTTTCGCTCCAAGTTCGGCTGCTGGAGAAAGCCTCTGAAGAACCTGGCCGAGTTTGGTCCGTCACAGTTCGCGTCACTTCAGTATTATGATTGCCGTCATTCTTTCACATCGCTCTAATGTCTCAGTCACATGGTTGATCGTTGTTCAGACTATGTCACGGCAGTCCACAAGCCTAGCCCCCCTGAAGACAACCCCGACGCCGATCTGACCACTCACAGGGGCTGGTGGTTCTCCAGGGAAGGCAATCAATTCAAAGCCACAGATTACACTGATCTGGACACGGGCTTCAGAGAGTCTGTCAAGCTCATCTGGGACTACGTCGATGAGAATGTGGGTGTACTGTAGCATACGGCAGCGCAGCCAGCTTAGCAGAGTAGCTTATGTAGCTTCGAAGTTGCAAGTCGGATTGTGCCACACCACTGTTGCAGGGCCCCTACGATGGTATTCTTGGCTTCAGTCAAGGCGCCACGCTAGCAGCTCTGCTTCTAGCGATGCTCAATAGTGGAGGTTCGTCCATTTCACCGATTATCTATCGCAGAGGGTGGTCACTTCACTTCACCGATCCGGTTTCAGAGCACGCCGGCGAGAAGCGCAACTTCGATTTCGCCATACTGATCGCCGGATTCGCCAGTCGCTCCTCCAAGCACGACTTTCTGAAAGACGCCTCACCCTTGTCTATACCAAGTCTGCACGTGTTCGGCGAGAGCGACGAGCGCGTCACACCCTGTACGAGCTATGAGACTTACACAGTTACAGAGGTGTCAGAGTCTGTTCACTCCACTGTCTTGTTGTTCAGCCATGAGCGAGGAACTAGCGAAGCTGTTTGAGAACCCGGTGGTCGTCAGGCACCCTGGCGGACACATGGTACCCACCATCTCCAGCTTTAGAAGCACCGTGCAAGACTTTCTCAAGAAATACCGCTGTGATCCGCTCTGAGAACAACTGTAGCGTACCTGTAGCTTGTGTCTCAAAGAGTTACCAACGTGGTGTTATTGCCTGCACGATGTGTTGAAAGCCTGCCACTGTACCACACAGAAAGGCTGCTCACGATCACGAAATGGATGGCTACCTGCTTCGTCAGTGGTTGTCGTCGGAGCGCTAGTAGTTGTCCCGTCTAGCCAAGTGTGTGTAGTGGTCGTTGATACCGGTGGCCGCTGTCGAGAAACCCATCTCCTTGGCCAGTACGTAGGCGTCGGCCAGCAGTAGCTGCGGTCCGTTATACCCCAAGTTGTGCCGTCCATTCGTCGCCTCCAGAAGAATCCCAACGCGGTCGCTCTCGTCCTCGCTGGAACGTACACACACCTCTGGAAACGCTGAGAGGAGGCTGCTTGGCGCCTTTAAAGGTTGCGACTCACACGACGTCCATGAGGAAGGCACAGATGATGGCCAGGTGGCCGCCAGGAGATGATGGCCGGACGCGATACGGCGTCATGGGCAGTCGGATGACGCCGTCGTCGTCGACCGTCTCCGGCTGTGGGTTGTGCAGCAGTGACGCTATGGTAGTCCCCGAGTCCCTCAACCAGTCGACTGCTTTGCAGAACACTTCAGACGCGTTGGCGTCGCCGTCGACGAAGCGGAAGCGCAGCTTCTTTTCTGAGCGAGTACGAACTCTCATGGTGTGTGCGACGAAATCGGGATTCTTCGACCAAATCTGCCACCTGGTTGAGGCTGAGCGGGCAGAAGCGCGTGCAGGCTGCGACTCAGTGTCTCGACCTTCGCGAGGGAGTCGAATCCAAAGAAGCGAAACTCGGCATCGACGCACCAGCGTTTGTCGCGGTCTGTTTCTTCTAAATGATTAAACCTAAGTCCTGGGCAAGACGTCGCAGAATCCTCCTATGTACCTACGAATAGCACTCAAACCTATTTCAACAGGATAGCCTCGGATACAGTCGAGAACGTAGGTGAAGTAGTCCGGATTTCTGTCGAGAGTCAATCTGACTACTTCATTGCCCTCTGCCGTTGTCGACTCTTCCAGTGGCCAGTGGCCGCTCAGCCATCCTTCGAAGTAGCTGCTCTTGACCAACGTCGACTTCTTCGTCTGGAACTCCTTGCCGCCCACGTTCAAGTAGACGTCGACGTCGTTCGACGCCGTCTGTAAATATAAATTCTGTTGTGATGCCACTGAAGATAAACTACAGTGCCGACCAACAATCGAAGGAGAACGAAGACCTGCTTCGCGGTCGCATCGTGGTCGTGTCCCTCGTCAGCTCTGTCAGTCGCTTGGCGCTTTCTCGGCGGCGGCTCACCAGAGCTTTCTGCCATGTTTCCAGTGATGACGGCACTGCCTACTGCGCTTACCGTTGTGCTGTTGAGCTGAGCCTCTATGTGCCTGTGCGCGCAGCAATCAGGCCCATGGCTGAGTCACACTGACACAGTTGAAAGCACAGTGCGCTTCTGTTAGTCGAACACAGCGCCCCGTCGCGAGAAAGGCAGGCCACAAACTCTGATAAGCCCTTTTCCGTTCCCCAACTTTGACGCCGTGGTGCAAGAGGACGAGGTCAAGAAGGGGGGGGGGGGGGGGGGGTATTGGCGCATTTGCGGTATGTATGCGTTACAGCCAAAGCCACTCCAACCACATCGGCATCCTTCTGGCGGGCGACGAAGAAGCGCCCCGACTGGTTGGGCGGCGCCGACAGTCGTCATCTGCTGACGGACGCCTACGTGCTGGCCAAGGAGATGGGCTTCTTCACTCAAGCCAACCACATGGCTGAATACTACGCTGAGAGGATGAAACAGTTCTGTCCGGATTCCGACGACTATTTCACCTGAACCAGCAGCAATCGACCCGCTTTGCACAAACTGAACCCTACCGAAAGCATCTGTGAAAGCTACGAACAAACGGCGTTCAATGGTGGTGACTGCGTTATTGGTGGTGTACCATACAGTGCCAAATGTAGTATACCACCCTAAATAGTATACCTTCCTCTTAGCCTCCTTCACGTTCTCTTGATCCTTTTGCTGGAAACGCCCGAAAACGCGAGCACTAAAGCAGCTATTGCCAGCTTTACATCGCCATGCTTTGTTGTTGACACACTGGCATGCACCCACCTTTGTTGACATCCCACGCCTATGTACATTTGCAAGTTCCCTTGCGCCTGGCCGCGCCCAAGTGGGGTGTTTCTCATGTTCATTTCACGACATTGACACCTCTTTTACAATCAGATGCACGTGCATGTAAAGGATTCGCCAAAAAAGTGAAAGCACCAACTTCCGGTCGTTATTCTCGAGCTACACCTTATGTACATACGGGGCGGCACAAACGCGAACTGACCGAGCGAAGTTCCAAGTGTGCCACATACCTGCCTGTAGAGACTTCGCCTATCGGAAAGTGACGACAATCTTGGGAATATGGCAGAAGAATGCTTCGGTGGGCCGCCAAGTAAGCGTCAAATGAATGACGCAGCACCGGATTTGCGCTGTCACGGTGAGACTGCAAGTCAGGTTAGTTTACGATCTGTCGCTGCCATACATGCACTTCAACATTCATCGCTACACAAAGTGTAAATCAGTAATCAATCTGAGTACAGATGGCGTGGTGGTTGAGCGACATCGACGTTCAGTTGAACGTGGGAGGAAAGCAGTTCCAAACCAAGAGGTCGACACTGGTCAGGAGCGCGTATTTCGAAGGATGGCTGAGCGGCCACTGGCCACTGGAGGAGATACAGACGGCGGAGGCCAATAAACTGGTCCGATTAACCCTCGACAGAAATCCGGACTACTTCACCTACGTGTTAGACTATCTAAGAGGCTACCCTGTCGAAATAGGTACAGGTTTGACCGTTCCTAGAATGCTTTCGGCCACACTCTGTAGCGCGGATCGTCTCTGTTGATCAGAAGACGCTGACAATGACAAGCGCTGGTGCGTTGATGCCGAGTTTCGTTTCTTTGGTCTGGACTCCCTTGCGAAGGTCGAGTCCCTCAGTCGCAGCCTGCACGCGCCTCTGGCCACCCAGCCTGAGCCAGGTACGCACTGTACCGACGGCGGGGCGGCGACGGAGGCCGTGGCGACGACGACGACGACGACGACGACGACGACGACGACGGCGGCGGCGGCGGCGGCGACGACGATGACCACGACGACGACGACGTCGACGACGACGACGGCAACGACGACAACGACGACGGCGACGGCGACGACAACGATGACGACGGCGGCGACGACGACGACCACGACGACGACGTTGTTTAGAAAAGAAGCTGCGTTTCCGCTTCGTCGATAGCCAAGGCAACTCCTCAGAAGTCTTCTCCGAGAAAGCTGACTGGCAAAATAATCTCCCCAGCAACTGCCCCAGCACGATAACGACGCTGCTGCACAGCCCAAAAGCGGAGACGGTCGACGACGATGGCGTCATCCGATTGCCCATGACCCTATGTAAAGAGGGCAGTCTGGCAATCGTGTGCCACTTCTTCATGGAAGTCGTGTGAGTTGAACAATGTAGCTGTCGCTTTTGCCGACGACGTCCAATCGACGATCAAAACTTGTGAATGTAAACGTAGCGTAAACGCGTACAGTGTACATAAGTTGCTGCCACTTACCATTTGGCTAAACGGCACTCAACTCGCGCCGACTTGTTCACTCAACAGCAGAATCAGCATTATTGCAGTAGATGCGATACCGACAACATCGGGATTCTTCTGGCGGCGGCGAAGACGCGCCACGGTTGGGTCCGCGGCACACCGTGTCGCCAGCTGCTGACCGACGCCTATTGTACGTGCTGGCCAAGGAGATGGGCTTCTCGCACAAAGCCGACCAAATGGCCGAATACTACGCTGAGAGAATGAGACAGGAGCAGGACGCCGACTACAAATTCTGGTGATACGGGAGCTATGGCTCGTTTTACAAAGGCAATGGTAATCAAGTACCACTCTCAGTCTCGTGATGACAGCGTTGTTCTCGCTCGTGTTTACTAACATGTGTAGACAGCCGTGGACAACCTAACTACATACGGACATACATACAAACATCGTCAGACTAATTCGCCTAAAGTCGATTGTTATGTGGACGGAGCGGAGCCAGCGCCAACCGGTCCGTGCGAAAAGTACCTCCGGAAACGCCAATCGTTGTATGCGGCATGTGATGGGAACGTAGTGCGAATACCCTGTGTTCGACAAGCAGCAGTGTACTACGTTCAACAGTGCAAGAGTGACTCAGCCACTGGCCTTGTTGCTGCGCGCACAGACACACATAGAGACTTTGCCTAACGGCCGCGGCTCAACGAGACGTGCGGTAAGCATTGGTCGATATCACAATACATATGGCAGAAAGCTCTGGTGAGCGGCCGAGAAAGCGCCAAGCGAATGACGCCGCTGACGAGGGACACGATGAGACCGCGAAGCAGGTTTTCGTTCGCTTTCTATTGTTCTCTAGCACTCATCCCAATCAACCAGCAATCTACAGGATGTGTCAAAAAATGAGACCCCCTAACTTTGCGGCCGTCGTTCTCAGGCTCGGCTGCGCGTGTCAGGCCGAAATTTGATGTAGGTAATTTACCATAGGGTGTTCTCTACCAACTGTCGAAATTCAAAAAATTCTGACGCAACGAGTGCAAAATGACACCGCGTCGCGCAACGTCATGCCGAGAAATCGGGTGAAACGACTTTTCTATGGATTAAGCCCAGGAGGAGTATGGCGTCTGCGGCGATGGTACTCCAGTGGACGTCCTTCATTGGAAAGTCGTTGCACCCGATTTTCGACATGACGTTGTGCGAAGTGGCGTTATTTTCCACTCGTTGCATCAATTTGCCTGAAATTATGACAGTTGGCCGAGAACACCCTGTAGTATGTTACTACGGCCATATTTCGGCCCGGTGTGCGCTGCCAAGCCTGAGAACGGGCGGCCGCACAGTTTGCCGTCTTACTTGGTCGCACTCACTCACTCATTCACTCACTCGGTCTCACTCACTCACACCCTATAGGTACAGGCGGCGTCGAACGACGTCGACGTCTACTTGAACGTGGGCGGCAAGGAGTTCCAGACTAAGAAGTCGACGTTGGTCAAGAGCAGCTGCTTCGAGGGATGGCTGAGCGGCCACTGGTCACTGGAAGAGTCGACAACGGCAGAGGGCAATGAAGTGATCCGACTGACGCTGGACAGAAATCCGGATTACTTCACCCACGTTCTCGACTTTCTCCGAGGCTACCCTGTCGAAATAGGAGGTGGATTTAGTAACATCTTACTAGGACAATCGTTGTCCCATTGATCAGAAGAGGCAGACACCGACAAACGCTGGAGCGTCGACGCCGAGTTTCGCTTCTTCGGATTCGACTCCCTCGCGAAGGTTGAGACACTGAGTCGCAACCTGCACGCCCCTCTGACCGCTCGGCCTGAACCAGGTACATACATGCCCCGACGACGACGACGACGACGACGACGACGACGACGACGACGACGACGACGACGACGACAGGGGGGGGGGGGGGGAGAGAGACGACGACGACGACGACGACGACGACGACGACGACGACGACGACGACGACGACGACGACGACGACGACGACGACGACGACGACGACGACGAGACGACGACGACGACGAGACGACGACGACGACGACGACGACGACGACGACGACGACGACGGCGGGGGCGGCGAGGGTGGGGGGGCTTTGAGATATCGGGGGGGGAGCGTTGTGTACGGTGTGTGGGGAGCGTGGCGGAACTTTTAAAGGGTATGTTGGGGAAGAGTGTGTGAAATCCTTAAACTTTTAAAATGTACACAGTCGCGCACCGCGAGGGGGGGGGCGGGGGCGGCGACACCGGCGCACCGGGCGCGCATTGCCCCCGAAGCGACCGACGTCTAGCGTTCCTCTTCGTTGTTGTTGGGCGTCGTGTGAGTCAACAATATAACCGCTAACGATCTCAGCCATTGACCTTTGGCATCAAATACGTAATCGGGCAGTTAGAGTCTTATTATATGCTCGTCGCGGGGAGGGGGGGGGTGGGGGGGGGGGGTGGGGGGGGAGGGGCCCGCGACCCTCGATGGAGGAGAGAATGAATAATGTGTGTGGAGCGTGTGTGGGGTATGTGTGGGACATAGTGAGGCGTTTCCGCTTCACCATTAGGCAGTCGGGCAAAGGAGGGGAGCGGCATCGGTGCATCTGATCTTGGGGGAGGGAGCGGTGGGTTGGGGTGCGTAAGCGGCGGCTGGCGGCGGAGGGTGGCCGGCGCCTGGGCGGCGGAAGGGGCTATGTGGTCTGGTCCGAGGGAGGCGGTGTAGTAGGCTGCTACGATGAGGAAGGGAAGCAGCGAAGCCGCCGGGGCGATGCGGGGATTGGAATAAATCGAAATGGGGCCGGCGAGGGGGGGGGAGGCGAGAGGGAAGACCGCGACACCACCAAAACAGCAAGGACGTCCTGGTGGTGTTCGTCGTGGTGTTGTGTTCGGGTTGTGGGGGAGCGGTTTGAGCTTTCTCGTTGCTGCTCCGTCTTCCCACCCAACTCACTATTTTTCCTCTTCTCCTCTGCTGCGCCGGTGGGCGGGTGCGGTGCCGTATCCGGCCGTGCCGAGGCTCGAGCGGCGCGGGAGGGTGGTGCGGGTGACCGCATCCCATCCCTCACCTATCCGTCCCCTCCACGCTATCCCCCTGTCAACACGGGGGGCGAGAGGAAGGTGGAGTGGAGGGATGGGCAGAGTGGGCACTCCCCCGTTGCCACCTTCTCTGTCATTCGAATTCTCTGTCCTCAAAGTGTTGCCTGCATGGTACATAGGTACATTTCATGTAAAAATGCCCAAAGGGCAGAAAGAAAGAATATGTTCCATCTGTGTGGGTGTAAAGCATCTAAAAGTAAGAGGATACAAGGTTACGGTATTGTTGCACAAGGTCATAGGTTTGTTGCAACAACTACGGCGCGAAGCGCCGTAGTTGTTCACAGTGAAAGGTTATCGTATCCATTCCTCATCTATTCATACAGCGTTGATTGAAAGAAAGCATTTACAATTATACTTATCCCTGCCGACTGCGCGCACGTCACAACGACACGCCTTATTGAATGCCAAATATGTTGCCGGCGTGTCGTTGTGACGTGCGCGCAGTCGGCAGGGATAAGTATAATTGTAAATGCTTTCTTTCAATCAACGCTGTATGAATAGATGAGGAATGGATACGATAACCTTTCACTGTGAACAACTACGGCGCTTCGCGCCGTAGTTGTTGCAACAAACCTATGACCTTGTGCAACAATACCGTAACCTTGTATCCTCTTACTTTTAGATGCTTTACACCCACACAGATGGAACATATTCTTTCTTTCTGCCCTTTGGGCATTTTTACATGAAATACTCTTACTTTTACATGGCTGCAAGCCTTACTCATGTCGCACGGCTCTGCGTAGCCTACTACATCATGGGCCACAATGGTCTTCCAGTGATGACGTCTACACGGGAGGTACTACCAGCAACCAATTGACCACAAAGGGTTTGCCATATTGCGAGTACATAACCAATGCAGACACCTCGGTGCACGAACAGGCGCAGTTATCTATCACATGTTGTTACGCGCGCGCGTGATTGTCATTTCAGCAATCATCAAGAAGACGCCTCTGTGGATTCTGTGGGCAAGAAGGTTCCTGTTGTTCGCCAGTGAACAAGATGGTGCTGCATTACCGTTCCACACCGCGAGGAGGTAGGTACCAGGTGGAACATGTTCTGCACTTCGGCCAGTTTGCTCAGTTGCTTTAGTCTCTTTCGACTCGGTACCCTTCAGCTGCAGCAACATTTCAATCTCGTTCTGTGTTCACTTCCTTCTAAGGAACAACAGCACAACTTTGTCCAGGTTTGAAATGAACTTCTTGACAACCCTTGGCTGTTGGTCGTCATTCAGCCAAAGCCACGTGTTCCCCTCAACTCTAGCGAAAGTCTTGTAGTGGCCGCTGTGCGGCGTGTCGCCTTCGTGACAAATGGCAGCCACAGTGTCAAAGTTGGCGCCCAGAATTGGCTGGTTGTTGGCGTGGAAGCCCGTCAGCTTCTTGTTCAGCCTCACCATTTGCCCCTGCGGATTGTTGTAGAATGGGTTGATCTGAATGATCAGATACCGCATATCTTGGGGGAACGTCAGTTTCAGTTCCTTGTTGTGCAGAACATTCACTCCGCAGTTGGGGCAGTTCATTTCAACTGTGGCCGCTTGCTTGATCCAACTGGCAAACGTCTGCTGGCCGTCATGCGCCTGCTCCGTCTTCAGCGTGTTGCAGAGAATCACTGACTGGTGGTGCATTGGACTTTGCCGTCTGCACGTCAGGCAGGTTTTCAGTTCATTTTGGTTGAATCTGAACAACTCTGCAACAGTGCCAGGGAACACGTGGTCGAGCAGATGAGCCAAGAACTCGAAACTGTCCATCTGTTGCCGCGCTGAGTAGTTCTGCAGCGTCGCTACGTCTTGGCCCATCGCTATCCAGATCAGTCTGAGTCTCTCGTACACTTTCTTTCGAAATTCCGTGCACGACATGGTGTCTCCATTTGAATTGCCACTGACAAAGCCCACCATCTCTGCGCCGATTTCATCCGCTTCGTTCTGGGCGCTGTGATCTGCCATTCTCTGGCAGCACTCTGGCAACTGAATCAGCGCTTGGACCACGCTGTTGCAGTAGCACTCCACCCGAGTGGTGTTGGTCAGTTTCAGTCGTGGCGGAATCTCAGTGGCGTTGGCTTTGCCACTCTTGGAAGACACCTGCAGCAGTCCCATGACTGGCTGAAGTGTGGTCGCCGGCACCACGCATTTGGCTTGTTCCAAAGCCTTCTTCCTCTCAAACTCTGGGGGCAACCTGTTGTACACTCCGAACGGTTCCATTTCCACAGACCTCTTCAGTCGGTTGTACTCTTTGATGGCGCTTTCAGCTGCGACTATTTTGGTCTCGTCCAACTCTATGATCTTAACCGCCGCCAGCGTCCTCACCCTTGACAACGCGACGTAGCTCATTCCCTTGTCAAATACCTTTGACCCTAGGTAGAGCAACGCTGAGTCCAGCGAGGCGCCTTGCGCTTTGTGAACGGTCATACTGTAAGCCAGTGACAGGGGGAACTGCGACCTTTGCGCCTTTATTCCCGTCGAAGGCTCGAATGGAGCTGTTACACGCTCAATCACTTCCGAAAGTGAAATTGAGTCGAATTTGATTGCCACCTTTGTGACGTAGCCATTGGCTCTCTGGTAAACCTTCGTCACAGTTCCAAAGCTGCCATTGCAGAGTCCTCTCGTCACGTCGACGTTTCTCTTGAGCATCACTCTAGCTCCAGTGGCCAACAGTAGTTGGCTCTCCAGTCCAGCGGTGTCCGAGGTCTTCAGCTTCTGTTGCTGGCCTCGCTTCCTGGGACCTTTCGTGGCCGCTTGGGTGTGCCCCGTGTCAACTGCTGGGATCTTCACCGTGGTCAGGCCCTTCAGTTGTATCACGGCCTTGTTGAATTCGACCACATTCTCAACCATTGGCAGCAGGCAGACTCCTTTGCAATCCATCTGATTGACGTAATACTCTGCCGCCTTCTGTAGCTTGTTCCTCTCTGTTTCAGGTATCACGACCTGCTTTCTCAACAGTTCCAAGTCTTCTCTCGTGGGAACGCCAATGCGGACTCTGCTCAGCAAGGCACCATAGGTCTCATCCTTCGACTGGCGCATATTCTGCAGCAGCTCGCTGTAGGAGAACTCTTCCCACAGGTTCAGTCCAAGTGACAGCCCTCCAAACACCTCCTTGCCCTCCTGAGTACTGAGCGGGCAGAACGGAAAGTTTCCATTCACTGGCTTCAGTTGCAGAAGATCTCCACAGACGATGATATTCATTCCGCCAAAGCTCAGTGAGTCATCTCCTTTGAGTTCGCAGAGTCGGCGGTGAATGGTCATTAGCGTCACGCTCGACACCAACGAGATCTCGTCGATCACTATCAGTTTCAGGTGCTTCAGTTGTTTGCGCAACATTTTCACCTTCTCAGCTGGCAGACTGAAGTACTTCGCGTGCTTCGACTGCCTCGTGTGCTGGACGGGCAGCGTTAGGAAGCTGTGCAGCGTCTGCCCACCAACATTGTGGGCCGCCAGACCCGTGGGCGCTGCCAGTGCCACGACTTCGTGCGTCTCGTCCTCCTCTGAGTGCATCACACGGACACAGTCAGCGATGGCGTCAATCAACACAGACTTGCCACAACCTCCCATGCCAGAGAGAAATGTGCGGATCGGCGCGTGCTTGGCCTTGTCGTCGCAGTCTTGGCCTGTGCACAGTTTCTGGTGATTCAGTTGCAAAACCACCTTACTGAGAACCGCACTCTGTTCCACGTTGAGACGACAGAGCTTGTCTTCAAGCTCGTCTACGTCCACTGGATCTTTCAGAACCTCTCTTTCTTCAGCAACGCCTACAGCAGTGGCGGCGGCCAAGTTTGGCTCGTCATCATCTGGCCCGTCTGTGTCCATGGTCTCATCCTCTTCAGAGGTCAGTTCACTGAGTTTGTTTGCCAGTTCGGCCGCCTTCTCAATTCGCGCCCTGGCCTCAGCGAACTCTGCCATGGGCTCCAGATCTTTCACTGCAGCTTCAAAGGCTGCCTTGTAGGTTTCGTGATCTCCCAGCAGTTCAGCTTCGTCTCTCCACGGTTTGAAGAGAAGCAACAGCTGGTAGAAGTACTTCTCCTGAGTCTTGCCTTCAGGTTTGTAGTACGGCGTCTTAACGACCTTCAGCTTTTTCCTAAGCCTGAAGCAGCCCAAGCCATTTTTCAGCTCGTAGTAATTCTTCCTCTCCTCAATGTCATTTGGTATGGCCGTCTCGTGCTCATACCAGGAGAAGAGCTCGTACAACGACTTTTCCTCCAGACAATCTGGCCTGTTCTTGTAATAATCATCCACGAAATTCTTGTTCACTGTATCAGTCGACTCATCCCTCAGCTCCTTGAGCTTCTGGTAGTCGATCATGCGCCTTTTCCTGTCTGGCTTCCATCTGGCATTCAACCAGTCCACGTGCACTGAACTGCCGTGCAGATGAATACCCAGGAGCTTGGCCGCCGCTTCCATTGCTCCCGTCTGTCTCTGGCCCAATGCTCTTAGGCCCACAGAATAGAGACGCGACCTGAGACTCTTGTCGGTGGATATCGCGTCGAACAGCTCCTTGATGGCGTTCTTCTCTGCCTTGGTGATGTAAGAGGTTATGTACCTCAGCAACACCAGACTGTTCTCGCCAACGAATTGGAGGTCCATGTTTGCCCTCCAGCCAAGGAGCAACGCTTTGTTATAGTCGTTAACTCTGACCTCGTCAGTTGTCCGTGGCAGGGTGTACAGCTTGATCACCTTCTTTCCACCACTGCGAGACTTCACGGTACTCGCCAGCGAATTCAGATGCGCCTTCTCACACGTGGCGCGCTCAAATCCATATCTGCAGCGCGTGAAATGCTTGCCCTTGT